>CM077245.1:30400407-30667907 GCA_039654775.1 Spinibarbus caldwelli | reverse complement strand
CAAAATCGACTGCAGGTGGCAGATCCTTTTCTTATTTAGCGCCAAAACTCTGGAACAATCTACCTAACACTGTCCGGGAGGCAGACACACTCTGTCAGTTTAAATCTAGATTAAAGACCCATCTCTTTAACCTGGCTTACATATAACACACTAGATTTACCAGATTTACATTTATTGAACCAGATTTACATTTATTGAACTAAAATTGACTAAAATTAGAAATCTGAATTCTGAATTTGAACAGCCATAATCAGAAATCGGAAATCTGAATTTGAACAGCCATAATTCTGTAAATCTTCTAAATAACACAAATTAAATAATAAAATAATACATTTTATAAAATAAATAAAAAAAATAATAATAATTTTGTTTAAATAATTTTTCATAAACAATACATTCGCAAAATGAGAATATTTCAGATATAAACAAGCTGGTGAAATTGTACAAATCTTGCAAATAAAACTGTACTTTGATTTCAGGAAAAGGTGCCAAGAAAAAATAAAAATAAACAAATGACAAAAAAAAAAAAAAATTTTGTTTTCTTTATGTCATTTTGTGGGATGTTTGGCATCTTTTCTTGGCTACAAGTTCATTAATGTTTGGGGTTAGGTTCTGAGCTGTGGAAACCCTCAGAAGGGCTTTTCACACTGCACTTTACCCCGGGTTATCGTCGTTCTAAACACCACTTTTAACCCCGGGTAAAGACTCGTTTCACACCTGTAATTTGAAAGCGGTGTTAGCACTGCTTTTAACCCGGGGTTATGAAACCCTGCTCCGGAGCAGGGTTAGCACTGCATTTGTGGTGTTAACCCCGCATTGCGGTGCTAAGTTTGTTCGGTGTGAAACGGAGCGGTGGTTTGCTTGTTGCTGCTGGACGCTTGGGAACAGACAGCCAATCAGAACTTGAGCAGCGAGGCTCGTGTCACGTCAGTAACAGGAAACACGCATCGTGTAAACAGCAGCCGGTGAGAGAAAAGTAAAAGAAATGTCAAAAGACAGAAAGCGTGTGAACAGAAGTGATGAGGAGACAGTATTATTCTTAAAACGGCTAAAGACCTAAGCGGTGACATTTTTTTAATAACTGGCACGCGGGACAAGCCATGTAAACCATAGATATGTATGTATACATATCTATGGTGTAGACAGGTTGCCTGCTGTTCATCCAATCAGTGACAGTGACACTGCAAATATGCAAATAAGAACGTTAACCCGGGGTTTAGGAATGTACAGTGTGAAACGTCTGTTAATGAATACCCAGGATTAACAGTTAACCCCAGGAATAGTATGAGCAGTATGAAACACGATTACAGATCACCCAGGATTCCGTTTATCCGGGGTTTAGGATGACCCAGGGTTAACAATTTCAAGTGTGAAAAGCCCTAGAGTGGAGTGGAGGTGTTCATCAGTGAGATGGCTTCTCTGTGCGTTTTTGTTTATCTTCATCAAAGAAAAAAGTTGCTCACACAAGTATGTACTACCAAACATGCAGAGCATTCGAGCAGCTTGTAAGCGAAGTTGAGTCATCATTTCGGGAATGAAGCTGGGTACTGTGCGGGCCCCACAGTGTCTTTGCCTTGAGTATACTATTACACTGGAGTTATATTAGCTCAATCTGAATGTTTGCAGGTGCTTTTTCCACATCAACTGCAAATGGATTACTGAACAGTTCTAAATTAAATTTCTGCGCTTCAAAGTCAGCAAAGCGTCGTGTGAACTCAGAACGAAGTGTGCTCAGTTTTTCAACAAAAATCTCATTTGGGAATGCAGCATTGGAGACTTGGTTTGTGATTGTTTGGCAACACAGAAAGTGACATAAATTGTCTTGCTGCATCTGAATCTCCCACAGGCATAGCTTGGCTTGAAAAGCTTTCATTGCATCATACATGTCCGTGATCACACGGTTCCGTCCCTGAAGCTGGAGGTTTAGTGCAGTAAGATGCTTAGTTATGTTACACTGAAATGCTAACTCATGCAACCACTTTTCATCCCGGATAACTGTGGAGTCTTTTCCTTTACTTTTCATGAACTGACAGATTTCCTCACGCAACTCAAAAAATCTGTTGAGCACTTTTTCTCGACTTAGCCATCGCACCTCTGTGTGATAGGGTACGTCACCAAGTTCAGAATGTATTTCCTCCAGAAAAGACTGAAATTGGCGGTGATTTAAGGCTCTGGCTTTTATAACTGTCTGTGTCACAGTGCTCATTACATGTTCCATCTTAAGAGCTTTACCGCACAGCGTTTCTTGGTGGATAATGAAGAGATAAACTGTCAGCTCACATGTGCAATTCTCCCTTGGCATCTTCTCCTGCATCCTTCCTACTAGTCCACTCTTTTTCCCACACATTGCGGGTGCTCCGTCAGTCGTCAGTCCCGTGAGTTTGTCCCAGGGCAGTTTCATGTCATTTACACATTTAGATACTTCTTCAAATATGTCTTTTCCTGTGGTTGTGGCATGCATTGACTTAATACCCAAAAGTTCTTCTGTAACGTGTAAACTGGAGTCCACTCCACGGATGAAGACTGCTACCTGTGCAGTGTCAGTGCTCTCATCCACAGCATGGGAGTATGCATTGAAGGTTTTTCCCTTTTCTATCAACTGTGCTTGTAAATCAGTGGCAAGCTCACATACCCAATCAGCAATGATATTTCTGATTAGGCTTACATTTAAAAATGCTTGTTTTTTGTCTGGACACAGGATATCGCACACTTTAATCATGCAGCTCTTCAAAAACTCTCCTTCGGTAAATGGCCAGGCGGATTTAGCGATCTCTTCTGCCACTATATAACTCACTTTCACGACAGCTTCACTTTGCGATTTTGCTTTAGTAAACATAGTTTGCTGTGACACTAGACTCTTTTTAAGCTCTTCTACCTTCTGTAGCTTCTGCTGTATATTGATATCTTTGTACTTGTCCTCGTTTTTCATCTCATAGTGCCGTCTTGTTATATTCTTTAATCACAGCCACATTACCACTGCAAACAAGGCATATAGGTTTACCTCCAATGTCAACAAACATATACTCTGCCTCCCACCGTTTTTGAAGACCCCTGTTTTAAAAGTCCACTTTTAGTTTGGCCATTTCTTTTGGGGATATTTTAAGCACTGAACCATTTATCCGCTAAAAACGGATGAGTAGGCTATGTCAACAGTGCAGAAGGGAGGAGGGGCTGGTGCTGCGATCTGTTGCTTGGTGATTGGAGGTTATGACTGCACGGTAACTATTGTAGTGAATTATGGGATTTGTATGAGTGCTATATACCAGTGGGACATTAATAATAGACACATGAAATCATCTCGCGGGCCACATATAATTTTATCGCGGGCCGGATGTGGCCCACTGGCCTCGAGTTTGACATGTCTGATTTAGAGAAAGGCCAAAAGACATTGAGGATGTGATTTTGGTCAAGTTGTTCTGCTGGTTTCTGTTTCAGAAGCTTCAAAAGCATCATCAAATAATGTCATGAAGCTTCTGAAGGTCAGGCCCCATTGACTGATATTGTATGAACAGAATCCAGCAGGACAAACTTGACCAAAATCACCTTTTGTGTTCAGAAAAAAACAAAAACAAAAAAACAAAAAACAAAAACATACACAAGGCTTGAACAATGTGGAGGTGAGTAAATAATTACTGAATTTATATGTTTGGATGAACTAACCCTTTAAAGCCCCAAATAGAATTTTTTTATGAAATATATGTAAGCATTTCTATTATAGTAGTACCTTGAAGAGCTTAACTAAGCAGCTTTTATTGAGTGTTTGTGCCCAAGACATAAAAAATAATTTACAAAAATCACATTTACATTTATGCATTTGGCAGATGCTTTTATGCAAAGTGACTTACAGTGCTCTTATTACAGGGACCCCAATCCCTTGGAGCAACCTGGAGAAAAGAGCCTTGCTGAAGGACACACCGGTGGTGATGACTGCAGAGATTGAACCAGCAACCTTCTGCTTTCCAGTTCAGTGCTTTAGCCCACTACACCAGAAAAGTAATGAAGCTATGACAAAAATGAGCATGTAATTGTAAACATATAAAATGAAATTATGCAAGAAATGGAATGCTGACAACATGAGATGTAAAACGTTGTGTAAATGTTTTACAATTAGTTGTGTTCATGGAGAGCAGGCACATGAATGATGGGAGCAGACACCGCCATAGCCAGATTATCCCGCACATGTTCTTCCACTCTTGCCTGAAGATTGTGTGGTTCTGGGGGTGTCTTCATGGTCTTTCTCATCCTCTCCGTACACTCAGGCAAGGACAGCCTCAATGTCCGTTTTCCATCCATGATCAGATTCAGTCTGAATGCAGCAATGAGGGAGGTGATGGACGGCAGAGACAGGTGAAGGTGGGCATGGTGGTCAGCAGCAGAATTGGCACAGCTGTGTTGAGATGGCAGTAGGATGTGGGTGTACTGCCTGTAAATACATCATTGTCAGGACAACAAGTTTGAATAAAGCTTTGTTTCATGTGTCGTTGACTTGTATTTATTTATTATCATGGTTACTTTTATTTATTTATTTATTTATTTTTTACTCATTTATGTTTCCTGTTGTTGTCAATAAATAACATATAATTGTTTCATTAACTTATGTATTAATTCATTACTTGAAAATTCAGATGTTTTCACCTTGGCTGCATTTGTCTAGTGTGTAGTCATGCATAGCTATGGCATATGAAAAAAAAAAAATACATTTTGCTTGTTTTACTAAAAAATATAACTAATTATTGGTCAGCATTTATCATTATTATTGTTCATAAGCGTTGGGGTGGGCTAGCAATGCATTCTGAGGTAATCTTAATTTCTAAGTAATACTTACATTTTTTGAGTGTAAAATCAAGTCTTCTCCAAAGGCGAGATCTTTGAGCAGCTGATCAGTGTCTCCTGTGTGCAGGAAAATGTAATAGGCATTAAAAAAAAAAAAAAAAAAATATATATATATATATATATATATATATATATATATATATATATATATATATATATATATAATAGGTTTGCGTACATCATAGTATGATATTATATAAGCAAAAAAAAAATAGATATCTTTGAATAATCATAACATTCATATGATAATAATGCATCAAAAAATGTATTTGTTGTTGTTTTTGTTATTTATAAGCCTGTGGGATGAAACGAGAGTGAAACTCAAGAAAAAATAGGAACACAAAGAAGATTTAAGCCAGTTTTGCATGTGGATGAACAATTTTGCACATAAAATAAAGAAATTAATAACATATTCAAGAGATAACGATTTTAGGTTTTCTTAATAAAAAAATAATATCTTTAACGATTGCACTGTGGGACATATTACTAGTTAAAAATATAAAAACTTAAATCAACCCAAAATTTATTGGTTATACTACAATCACAATCAAAGGGCAGCTGTTTTTTCAACAAGACCACAAAATGAGCAAATTTCATCAACATCAAAATATTTACAGATAGATGAATTAAACCTGTCGCTCATATTTATCTTTTTTTTTTTTTTTTTTGCAAAAAACTTGTAGAAACATACAAGAACAGGGAAACAAGACATGGATATATTCCTACAAAGAACAATCAAAAAAATAAAGACAAAACAAATATTCTGGATTTGCGTACATCAAATTATGGTATTATTTATACAGAAAAGTGCAAAACATAAAATTACATAATTTTATAAAAGTTGCCAGTGCATCAAAAACGTGGGACTCTTTTTGTTATTTGTAAGTCTACAAGTGAAACAAGAGAATCAAATTCGGCAAGAATAAGGGGGAAAGATGGTTTAGGAGATTTAAGCCATTTCTGCTTATGAATGAAGAATTTGCATTCAATATAAGAAAATTAATAACATATTCAGCAGATAATAGCTTTGGATTTTCATAATAAAAAAATCACATCTTTGAGGACGAAAGTATGGGTCACATTTGTAAGGTTAGAAACATAGGTGATTAAGTCAACCCATAATTTGTTGGTAATACTACAATCAAAAAACAAATGGGAAGCTGTTTCCTCAACAAAACCACAAAACGACTCATCAACATCAGAATATTTAGAAATAGACAAATTAACAGGATCAATTTTATGAAGGATTTTATAATTAATCTCCTTAATTCTAATCATTTAGTCTCCAGCGCCACCATTTTCCAGAACTGCAACCTTCCTGGAGTCTCAAAACTTATCTGTCCATAAAGCCTATGAAAAATCATTCTTGATGTATTCCACAACACTTCAGCATGCTATTCTTATTAAGTAAGGGTAATTTTTTAGGATTTTTTACCCAAGCAAAGTCCCTGAGAACCTGACACTTCTGGGCTTCTGGAGACTCCAGGAAGGTTGCAGTTCTAGAAAATGATGGCGCTGGAGACTAAATGGTTCTTGATGGTTTCTCACCTAATTTTTCACCTTAATTCTTAATTATTTTGCAGTTGTGTCTTTTCTTCTCCACCTGTTTTTTTCTGACTCTGCTGACCCAATGAGCATTTCGCTGCCCAATGGTCATGCCCTAACTTTGCAAATTCTATTATTGCATTAGTACTGCATCCTTCTCGTGGGCATTTAATACTTTTTCACTTTTAGTCTGAGTTCAATCTCTTTTTTTTTGGCTCATTTTATCTGTAAAAGAAAACCTGTCTAATAATTTGGCACACCTGAATATAAGGAGTTTTTGACTTCCAGCCTTCATGGACAATTATATATCACTTATAAATGATTAAATATAAAGTCACTAGTAGTTATTAAGATTGATGTGGTTTGAAATTGGTAAAATGTTCTTGGAAAAAAATATGACCAGAATATCAGCTTGCCTAATAATTTGGCACACGGTGTATACAAAATGAGAGAGCCCTTCAACTGTAGATAAAAGAACTCGACCGTATAAAGAAAGATCTCTCTGAAGCCAGATATTAAATATATGTTTCGTTTTTATCATTTTATCAGAAAAGTTTAAATGATGTCTACTGATTGAATTTTTAGTGATATGAATTCCTAAATATTTTACACTTTTTTTTTTAACTGGGATACCTCCTAAGAATATATCATCCGTATCATGAACTGACTTAATTTCACATTTTGAAGTGTTAAGTTTTAGACCTGAGGAAAATTGTTCAACCAGAGCTTTTGGTAACTGATGTTTGTCCTCCAAAAACAGCATAGTGTCATCCTCTAGCTGCACAATTTTGATCTCCTTGTCAAATATTAAAATTCCTTTCAAATTTTCATCTTGGTTAATTCTTAGACAGAGTTAATTCTTAACTCTGTGGCTAAAATAAATAAAAATGGGGAGATTGGACAAGCCCTATCTGACTCCATGATATGTTAAACCTCTTAGAAGTGTCAAAGTTCACAATCACTGAGCTGTTAATACCTCTATAAAACATGGTTGGTCTCTATAAATGCTTTACCAAAACCAAATAATTCTAGAGTACGAAAAAGACATTTGTGTTCTATGGAGTTGAAAGCTTTATGAAAGTCAAGAAAGAGTATGAGACCATCTGAATGAAATAAATCCGAATAATCCAGCAAGTCCAGTACTAATCTTATGTTGTTAGAAATGTGACGACCTTTCATGAAACCAGATTGAGATTCTGAAATAATATTGTCTAAACCAGTGGTTCTTAATCCTGGTCCTCGCGACCCCCCGCTCTGCACATTTTGTATGTTTCTCTTACTGCTTCAGGGGTTTGTTCCATTTGACCGTAAGTGCCCTGCAGAGATGACTCCCTGTTTCATAGTTGCAGTCATATCTCCCTGACTGATGCATTCATTATACATATGAAATAAAGGTATTTTAATAAACTCCCGAAAATGGAGATACAATTCAACCGAAAGCCCATCGATGCCAGGGGATTTACCTTTTTTCTTTTTATGTAAAGCTTGCTTGATTTCAACAATTGATAAAGGAGAATCACAAATCTGACTGTACTCTAGATCAATAGTTTTAATACGGTGTTTAATTAAATCAATATTTTTTTCAGAAATATTATAGTTGAAATTAGAGGCATAAAGATTGCTATAGAATTCAGTCAGAAAATCTGATATTACTTTTTGGTCTTTGGAAATGACTCCATCAATATTAAGTGCGGAAAGAGCTTTCCTCTGACCATTTCTTTTTTCCAGGGCAAAAAAAAAAAAAAAAAAATTTAGAATTTCTTTCTCCCTCCTCCAGCCATTTTGCACGAGACCTTGTATATGCACATTTAGCCAAATCTAAATAGGCTTCATCAAGCTCCAAATTTAACCTTTTTATTTCTAAATTCTCCTCTTCTGTAATTTTACTTTTAGCTAGTAATGCATTAAGTTTATTAACCAACTCTGAATCAGTCTGATGTTTATTTTTTAATTTCTTTACTTCTTTTAAATGCTATATGTCTAGTTTTATATTTGAAGAACTCCCAAGTTTTTTTTTTATTTTTTTATTTTTTTTTTTTATATATACTCTCCATTTAAGTCAGTGAATAATTCTTTGATAAGCTTGATTATACTATCATTATTTTTATTTTTTTATCTTTTATCAAGGTATTATTAAGTTTCCAGTAGCCCCTGAGTCTCGGATTATCATGGATGTCACTCATCTTTATACAAACTAAATTATGATCTAATAAAGGGGAAATACTATGAGAAATATCTTTTACGTAATTGAGGATAGAAGATTAATTTAAAAATAAATCAATCCTAGATCTAAGACACAAAGTTTTATTTGACCAGGTAAAATCTTTCGTATAAGGATTAAAGAACCGTCATGCATCAGTCAGGGAGAGATCCATGCAAAGAGAAAAAAATTAAATCATTATTCATTCCACCGTCAAGTCTAGGGGGGTATCTATCCAGATAATCATCCATACATTCGTTGACGTCTCCTCCTAGAATAAAATAAGCATCAATATATTTTCTATTTATATTCCTAAATTTATCCACCAGATAAGAGAACATTACTCTGTTGGATGCACGAGAGTTGTGACCATATACACAGCAAGTTATGAAGGTGGCATTATCTGGTTTGATTACGGCAATAACCCATCTGCCTTCATCAGAGCTCAGAGTTTCTAGAACAGTTCCTTTAAAACGGTGTAATATAATAGCAGTCCCAGCCGAGTGATTGCTGCCATGACTAAAGAAGATTGATTTTCCCCATCGATTCCTCCAAAACCTAACATCCGTTTCCCCTGAGTGAATTTCTTGAAGAAAGATAAGATCAGCTGCACTCCTTTTACGAAATAAAAAAAATTTGCTTTTCTTTTCAAACTGTCCCGCACACCTCGAACATTCAATGTTACAATAGACAAAGATTTGAACTTGTACTCCATAAGAAGAACCGCCAAACAATTTAAACAAAAACAACAAAATAATAGCTTTCTTTAGATTTATCCTAAATGTAAAGGGAGAGGTGGTTAATAACTTATTAAATATATTGGCTTCAAGGTAAAAAAAAACAATTAAAGAAAAAAAAAAAGTCAAGATTAATAAAAAGAATAACAATTATGAGGATCAAACATCATAACTTCCATGTTACACACATCTTAAAATAATTTTTATGTTGTGTTATATTGTACTGTTAACTGTTTTACGTGTTTTTAGAACATTGCATGAGAGAGGTAGCCAGTGCAGTTAGTAGCTTAGCTTAGGTAACATCTGAATAGAAGACTTGCTTCCCATCAATCAAAGCGAAAGAGCTGTGGAAGCTTGCTCTCTTGCCCTCCTCGCGTGCCTTCTTCACAAGAGACCAGAGCTTGTCCCGCGCTGCTCGATCGTCAGGAGATAGAGGCTCCGAAAGACGCAGTCTGTTGTCAATTAGAAATTAGCAGCCTTTGGCAGCGCCCCAAATAATGTCACGAATGCGGCGCAGTGAGAAGAGGATTATGATCGATCTGGCCTTACCATCCACTCGTTTCAGTCCCAGACGGTGAGCAACATCGACACTGTCCTGGAGCCCTTCTCCGATTCCAGGAGCGATCTTCTCTAGTATGTTAAGAACATGCTTCCGACATCCTCTCCATCTTTTTTCCGCAACGCTGTGCAACTTTAGACACCATCTCCAACTGAAACGGCTACATTCCTGTACACTTGCTTTCAATTAATTGTTTTCCTTTCTCAAAGCGTGGACCTCTGATTCCAAATGATCAAGAGCCTCTTTATGAATGCCAACATCCACAATGAGCTGTTGCACCATCGCTGTCAGACTCTTGATTTGTTTCGAGGTTGCTTCGGTGGTAGTTTCGATCGCTGAGATATTTTGAAAAGTCTTGTCGTGCTTTAAAGCCAGCTCGCGTATTGCAGCCAAGACCTCGTCATTACTGTTTCCACTAACGTTAGATTCTGCGCATTTCGATTTTTTCGCAGCTGGCTTCTAAGGAGTATCCAAAAGGACAGCAACAACAATCTCATTATCAAAGTCTGGACATGTGTCAAACCATTGTGATTCCGTATCTCTCTGAAACTTCAGTGCTACTAGCGGCCGATGCTGAATCCTCAAACTGATCAACCGTATCAGACGTGTTGGAAGCCATGTTGTCAAGCTAAGCCAGTTTAACTTTCTTCTTTCCTCGTTTTCCCATGCATAAAGATGTCAAAAGGGAATTATATGACTTTTTCACATATTATGTGTTTTTTTATCACCAGTCTAAGGAGTTGGTTATATCACTACTTCACCTTTATTTCCCTGAAGAGCAAACACACATCCACCTACATCGCTGCCACCTTGGACTCCGCTCATATCTATCATATCATAAGTTGTTGTGCTTGTTTAACATCATAGGTCACATGACAACTTCAACATGGCGGATGAAGTCCGGATTACATTCATACTGAACGAGATTTGGCTGTAGATTACGTACTCTTTTAGCACTCGTTAAGTAAGTGCTTATTGAAATTAAGTACCTACTCATTGAGTATACCATTTCGGACGCAGCCTCTGTTTTGGTCTGTGTAACCCATCCACTACCAGTTTACCCAATTGTATTTCGCCACCCCGGGTTGCCAGTTGGCGGAAAACACAGCATATTTCATTTCAGTCAGAGAAGCTGCCAAACGAAATGGGAATTCATATCTTAATACTAGACAACTTAAATATAATGTGGACCAAAAATCTTTGTCATATATTTATGTCAGCATACTGTACTAGCCTTTTGTTTTGGATATTGTGATATTGTCTTTACATGTATCAAAAAACATTCATATTAACTATGATTACATACTCAATATATTCGAGGAAGGGGTTGGAAATCCACCTAATAAAAAGAAAGAAAGAGAAATGCGTCTCAAAACCTCCGGATGTTTGTGCTTTAAGCTTCCCAAAACAAGAGCTGTATGAAACACTGCACACGGCCCTCATTGATTCTCATTTCATTAAATTCACATTCAAACTGTTTCTGAAACACACAGAGGATGATTTTAATCTGTTCTCAACTTTTCCACTTAAACAAGGCATTAAAATGACACGCGGCTTTGTTCCGTGGATGATGCTCGCCTCTAGTTTGATCTGACCGGAGCCAAACAAACCTTTCCTCGCCGCGCGTTTTAGTCTCCACAGAAAGCCAAGAACCTCTGCTTGGTGTTCACTCTGTTTTTACTGCGACAAACTATTTTATCACTCGAGTTTTGCCCTTAAATGTAAGAGAAGAAACACAAGCGCGAGGGGCTCGTGGAGGCGCGCAGACACAGAGCGTCGGGTTGAGTCTATAAGGTTCTCATGTGTTGTTTAAGAGCGCAGCGCCGCTCGAGCGACACTCATTGAACTCAGTGTTTGAAAGACTGCAGATCCGCTCCGAGAAATGGCAGAAACCGCTCCAGCTCCAGCCGCTCCGCCGGCCAAAGCGCCCAAGAAGAAGTCCGCTGCGAAAGCCAAGAAAGCAGGTCCAGGCGTCAGTGAGCTGATCGTCAAAGCCGTGTCCGCGTCCAAGGAGAGGAGCGGCGTGTCTCTCGCGGCCCTGAAGAAAGCTCTCGCCGCCGGCGGCTACGACGTGGAGAAGAACAACTCCCGCGTCAAGCTCGCCCTCAAGAGCCTGGTGACTAAAGGCACCCTGCAGCAGGTCAAAGGGACCGGCGCCTCCGGCTCCTTCAAGCTCAGCAAGAAGCAAACCGAGACCAAGAAGAAACCGGCCAAGAAAGCGGCTCCTAAAGCCAAGAAGCCCGCGGCCAAGAAACCCGCTGCTGCAAAGAAGCCCAAGAGCGCAGCGGCAAAGAAGCCCGCCGCTAAGAAATCGCCCAAGAAGGCCAAGAAACCCGCCGCAGCAGCCGCTAAGAAGGCGACGAAGAGCCCCAAGAAAGCAAAGAAGCCAGCAGCGCCCAAGAAAGCAGCAAAGAGCCCCAAAAAGGCCAAGGCTGCCAAACCCAAGGCAGCAAAGCCTAAAGCTACCAAGCCTAAAAAAGCAGCTCCCAAGAAATAAAAAATATATTTGTTTTATTCCCCAACGGCTCTTTTAAGAGCCACCCACTAACTCTAAACAAAGAGCAAAACTCTAGATTGATCGGCACTTTGACTCTTAGTGGAAGCAAATTATTATAAGACTATCTGATTTTATCTTGACTCAAAATGTT
Source organism: Spinibarbus caldwelli (assembly GCA_039654775.1). Taxonomy (NCBI): domain Eukaryota; kingdom Metazoa; phylum Chordata; class Actinopteri; order Cypriniformes; family Cyprinidae; genus Spinibarbus; species Spinibarbus caldwelli. The sequence goes on along the minus strand of CM077245.1, from coordinate 30,655,385 downwards.
TGACTGCATTTAGGAAAGATACATTCTTCACGTTTATTAATATAAACAGTTTTAATGGATCAGTGCTCTAAATTTTAATAAGGTTCAAATATCTACTAATGTTTTTACAATGACAATTTTATTTCAATTTACTCAACCCCTTATCACCCATCACAAGTTATTTCATGTTTTCTGTCTAAAACGTTGCACAATCCGAGAGATCCGACCGCCAGCTGTGGAGGCGTGGCTTTGTGTTGGAGGGAAGTTCAGTGATTGGTTTAAAATCTTACAAGGCTCTTAACCAATGGGCGACTGGCTTGCTCTTTTAAAACCTTATGGCGGAGTTCGCGTAGTTATTATTTCTGCTTAACAAACGTAGAAGTATTTTAACTATTGACAATGAGCGGCAGAGGCAAAACTGGAGGTAAAGCGAGAGCGAAGGCTAAGACTCGCTCATCCAGGGCAGGGCTGCAGTTCCCCGTCGGTCGTGTTCACAGGCTCCTCCGCAAGGGCAACTACGCAGAGCGCGTTGGTGCCGGTGCTCCCGTCTATCTGGCGGCTGTGCTCGAGTATCTTACCGCTGAGATCCTGGAGCTGGCTGGAAACGCAGCAAGGGACAACAAGAAGACCCGCATCATTCCCCGTCACCTGCAGCTGGCGGTGCGCAACGACGAGGAGCTGAACAAACTCCTGGGCAGAGTGACCATCGCTCAGGGCGGCGTGCTGCCCAACATCCAGGCGGTGCTGCTGCCCAAGAAGACCGAGAAACCCGCCAAAACCAAGTAAACGGGTTCAAGTAGGATTCTCAAACCCAAAGGCTCTTTTAAGAGCCACCCATTTCATCTACTCGAGAGAGCTTTTCTGTACCATCATTTCATCAGCGGCGATGGCCTCTTTATGGCAAGGTCTCTTTATGAAGCATTTTAAACTATTAAAGATGTAACTCCCTTTATTTATGTTCAGTGTTGTTAAATACAACAATTATATTACAATATTTTCTGTTGTCTTTGCAGAAAACTTGTACTGTTATGAAGTGTCATGAAAATAAGTATAAATGTGATACTTTTTTTTTGAGACTGAAATAATTTAGGGAGAGAAATGAGTGAGAGAGAGGACACAGAACTATAGAGAGAATATTAATGGATCCACGCAGACAGGAGAAGATCCTTAGAGAACAAGGCTTATATTTAACTTTATATTTTCTCAAACAAAACTTCACACTACACTACATTACATTACATTACATTTAGTCATTTAGCAGACGCTTTTATCCAAAGCGACTTACAAATGAGGACAATAGAAGGAATCAAAACCAACAAAAGAGCAACAACATGCAAGCGATATGACAAGTCTCGGTTAGCCTAACGCAGTACACGTAGCAATTTTTTTATTTATTATTATTATTTTTTTTTTAAACAAGTAGATAGAATATAGAAAAGAAAGCTAGTGTTTTAGTTTTTTAAGAAAAGCTAGCAGTTAGAGAATAAATATGCAATTGATAGAGGGTCAAGTGTGTGTGTGTGTTTTGTTTTGTTTTTTTAATAAAAAGAAAGGAGACAGATAAAATACAATTATAAAAGAGAATGCTAGAGTTAGAGGGTGGAAGATGGAAGAGATGGTTTTTTAGCCGTTTCTTGAAGATGGCTAAGGATTCAGCTGCTCTGATTGAGTTGGGCCGGTCATTACACCAGATGGGAACAGTTAATGGAAAAAGTCAGAGAAAGTGATTTTGTGCCTCTTTGGGAAGGCACAATAATGCGGCGTTCACTTGTAGAACGCAAGCTTCTAGAGGGCACATAGGTCTGAAGTACTGAATTTAGGTAAAGGGGTGCAGAGCCAAAGGTGGTTTTGTATGCAAACATTAATGCCTTGAATTTTATGCGAGCCGCTATTGGTAGCCAGTGCAAATTGATGAACAGAGGTGTGACATGCGTTCTTTTAGGCTCATTAAAGATTAATCTTGCAGCGGCATTTTGGATTAAGTGTGGAGGTTTGATGGAATTGGCTGAAAGACCTGCCAAGAGAGCATTGCAATAGTCAAGTCTGGAAAGAACAAGAGCTTGAACAAGGAGTTGTGTTGCATATTCCGAAAGAAAGGGCCTGATCTTCCTAATATTATATAAAGCAAATCTGCAGGACCGGGCAGTTTTAGAAATTCAGCTTATCATCAATCACAGCTTCAAGGTTTCTGGCTGTTTTTGAAGGAGTAATGGTTGATGAGCCTAACTGGAAGGTGAAATTGTGATGAAGTGATGGGTTTGCTGAAACTACAAGCAGTTCTGTCTTAGCTAGGTTGAGTTGAAGGTGATGGTCCTTCATCCAGCAAGAAATGTCTGTTATACATGCTGAGATGCGAGCAGTTATCGTCGGATCATGAGAGGTAGAGCTGAGTGTCATCAGCATAGCAATGATATGAAAAGCCATGTTTCTGAATGACAGAACCTAATGATGCCATATAGACAGAGAAGAGAAGTGGTCCAAGGACTGAGCCCTGAGGGACCCCAGTAGCTATATGTTGCGACATGGATACTTCACCTCTCCATGATACCTTGAAGGATCTATCTGAGAGGTAAGACTCAAACCACTGGAGAGCAGTTCCTGAGATGCCCTTTCTCAATAGGGTTGACAGGAGGATCTGGTGGTTGACCAAATCAAAGGCAGCGGACAGATCCAGCAAGATAAGTAATGAAGACTTGGAAGCCGCTCTTGCAAGTCTTAGGGCTTCAACAACTGAGAGCAAGGCAGTTTCGGTCGAATGTCCACTTCTGAAGCCAGATTGGTTACGGTCCTGGACTACACTACATAAATGTATGTATTTCTTCAAAATTATGCTTAATAAAATATATATTTGTCAACTACCCAAATACAATCATAACAGCTGTAAGTTATGAATGTTACTATCATGTGACATTTATGAGGTAGTTCTTCGGATGGCGTGTTTAGTCTGGATATTTCTGAAATCTGATCTCTACACTACCGTTGGGATCACATGAATATTTCATAACGAATAAATAAAACAATGTTACAAAGAAATCTGTTAAGGGTGTGTTAGTGTAGAGAGTGTGTTTGATGCGTAAAGTAATAGAACAAAGCATTTTGAGCGGGAAATACAAACAGTCCCGTTTGAAAATAGAAGCTGCGCAGTCATTGGCTAACAGTCATGCGCAGACGTCGCACATCAGCCAATCACAAGCCTCTGCATCTTCGTGACATCATGAGCTCGTGGCCATTTGATGCTTTAAAAGCAGGCGCGGAACAGAAAGCTGTATTTCCTACGTACGGAGAAAGAAGTGTCTTGCAGCGATGGCAAGAACCAAGCAGACCGCTCGTAAATCCACTGGTGGCAAAGCCCCGCGAAAGCAGCTCGCTACTAAAGCAGCGCGTAAGAGCGCCCCAGCCACCGGCGGAGTCAAGAAGCCCCATCGTTACAGGCCCGGGACCGTGGCTCTGCGAGAGATCCGCCGTTATCAGAAGTCCACCGAGCTGCTGATCCGCAAACTGCCTTTCCAGCGTCTGGTGCGAGAGATCGCGCAGGACTTCAAGACGGATCTGCGCTTCCAGAGCTCCGCCGTCATGGCCCTGCAGGAGGCAAGCGAGGCTTATTTGGTCGGTCTGTTTGAGGACACCAACCTGTGCGCCATCCACGCCAAGAGAGTGACCATCATGCCCAAAGACATCCAGCTGGCCCGCCGCATCCGCGGAGAACGCGCTTAAACCCTCCGTATTCAACCCCAAAGGCTCTTTTAAGAGCCACCTAAATTACACTGAATGAGCGAGTTTTCACTATTAACGTTAAATATAAACCAGAGATTAACAGTGCTCAAATGTTTAACTAATTATGTCTTGTTTTACCCCGTGCGTTTTATTAAAACGTAGTTCCCATTTTATTACAACAGAGTTTATAAGCAAAAACATGAAATAATGTGTAGGTACCACTCTTAATTTTTTAATTTTTTTTATTTTTCTGCAATAACCGAAAAATACAAATGAAATTATCCTATTTGTAAATATGCATGTGTATATAATACAGCCAAGTTCATTTATTTGTAAGGCTGATAATATTAAGGTATTATTAAAAATGGCCTTGTTTAAAGTGCGTGATAAATGTGTTGCGATATGAAAATACACTTAGTTTTGTTATCATATACACCTATTTAAGGCGAACTGAGAACCACTGTGTAAATGTTTAATATGACATCTGTAGATCTCCGTTTATTTTGGTGCGTGTTCCTGCAGCTCTAGACTATGATAATATGCAAATTGTTTTGTTTAAAGCAGGGGGGGTGGAGGTGGGGTCATGTGACGCGGGGTTGGTTTCAGTTAGGTCCTGTAAGGAAATGTAAAAGGCTTCCTCGCAGTGCTCACGTATTCGTTTTTGTTTGTTCACAGAAACAGAAAGCGTGTTAATCATGTCTGGAAGAGGCAAAGGTGGTAAAGGACTCGGAAAAGGAGGCGCTAAGCGTCACCGTAAAGTTCTGCGCGATAACATCCAGGGAATCACCAAACCCGCTATTCGTCGTCTCGCTCGCCGCGGCGGAGTCAAGCGCATCTCCGGTCTGATCTACGAGGAGACCCGCGGTGTGCTGAAGGTGTTCCTGGAGAACGTTATCCGCGATGCGGTCACCTACACTGAACACGCCAAGAGAAAGACCGTCACCGCCATGGACGTTGTGTACGCGCTGAAACGACAGGGACGCACCTTGTACGGCTTTGGGGGTTAAAGGCGTTCAATCAAGAGAAAGAAACTACAAACCCAACGGCTCTTTTAAGAGCTACCCACACTGTCACATAAAGAGCCGATGCTGAAATGTTGATGTTTTATGCTTTAGGTGAAATCTAACAAAATTAACGCTTTAGAATAAACCCACTTTAAATAAGTAAAACTAATTAACTCGTTTAATCCCAAAGTTTTCCTAGAAAATATCCAAATGTGTCATAAATAACCCTTTAAAATAAACTAGTTATTTTTTAAATTTTTTTATTATTATTTATTGTATTATTATTTTTTTTTTTTGGAAAAGTGTGTGAAAAATGGTGTTTTATGGTCGGTCACAATTGTGACCGGTGGGATAATGTGTATACGGAGTTAACATATTTCTGCAGTCATAGAAATTATTATATATCATAGCCCAGCTATTTTAAACTGCTTGATCACATTCTAGGGTTGCTATTATGCATTTAAAAAAAAAAAATCAACCGTCAACGCATTTCAAAATTTGTATCCTTTTTGTAAAATATTACATCAAATTTTTATATTAGTGCTACCAGCATTACAACATCAATATTGTAATTTTTTTTGTAACATTTGAATTTTTAATTTGAGTCAAGTCCCCTTTATTTATATAGCGCTTTTAACAATATAGATTGTGTCAAAGCACTTAACAGTATCAAATTGGAGGATAGAGTGTCAGTAATGTATAATAATAAGATTAAACACTCAATTTTCAGTTAAAGGCATTTCATTATTGAATTCAGAGATGTCATTGTCTAGCTCAGTTTAGTTTAAATAGTATATATGAAATCGAATTAATGATAATCGTTAGAAATTAAGTGTCCCCAACTGAGCAAGCCAGAGGCGACAGCGGCAAGATCTAAAACAATTTAGTGCAATATTTTGTCATTGCAACATTTTAGTGTAATTTTCACTAATAACTGCAACTGGATTAATATTGTATACCTAAATTCACTGTTATCCCACCGGTCACTATTGTGACCGTCAACGTTTACTCATTCTATGACCACACTCAATATATGAATATATGTGAATTCATATTTTAATACTAGACACCTTAAAGATAATGTGTCCCAAAAATCTTTGTCATATCTTTATGCTGACATACTTTACTAGCCTTTTGTTTTGGAGCTTTGAAGCAGTTATCGGGTGTTTCTCAAACGGAAGGCTGCATCCCACAAAGGCTGCATTTCTCGGCTGCCACGTGATCAAACGTCGCTGAAGGCCGTCTCAGTCGGAAGGATCCTTGGAAGGCAGCCTTCGTTTCACGTCCATCATTCACCTGAATTTGAAGGATGCATGGGATGTATCCTGTGTGGCCTTCAATTACCCACACTCCTTTGTACACATTCTATTTCATGAAAATAAACTGACGAAAAACGAGTCAGTACTGAGCTTGTCTGATATTATTATGAAATCTAAAACAAAAATAATGTTTTCGGACATGAAAGGATAGATGTCATCTTTTGTTTTGGTGTAAATTACTTACTAAACACTAAAGTGCCAATAATTTAAGCCACAGGGAGACTGTAGACGGCTGTAATTCATTATATTGCATTAATAGAAAGCCAAATAATATAAAGATTTGTAATAGAAAGTATTTTTCCAAAACTAAGTTTTATTAGTGTTTTTGTGCGGTGACGGTGAGGGCGGGAACATAAGTGACATAGCCACAGACACTTACTAGTGCGTCTCATTCTAGCGTTTAATGCAGAGGAAGACTCTAGCCTACAAGACTCTGAAGGACTGAACTAGGAAGGACGCAGCCTCGGTAGGATGCAGCCTTCCGTTTGAGAAACACCCATCATGGTGCAAACAGGAAATAAACTGCTCTGGTCATGTGACAATATTCACCAATCATGTGAAACTGCACATATTTAATTGAGACCCTTTATTTTTTCAATATTTGCAGAAAGTGCACTAAAACATCAGTCAGTAAGGTTTTTAGAGCTTTATAAATGAAAACCTTTTTTACGGTCACTATTGTGACCGGTGGGATTCAATGGGTTAATGCTGCTGTGAGTTACACTGAGAATACCAGTGTTTTCATGTCTATGAACCGAAAACCGATTCCTATTTAGTTATTAGGGGTGTGCGATACTGCAAATTTTGGTATTGATCCGATACCAAGTAAATACAGGGCCAGTATTGCCGATACTGCACTCAAAAAAATGATTCTTGGCACATTTTTTTTTTATTAAGTATTTGCATCTATTTGATTTTATTTAAATAATTGTTTTTAAAAATGTATGTACTCCGATTACTTAGAATCAATGGAAATATGTTAACTGTCAAAACTATTAGATTTAATCAGTTAAAAATTATGAATAGGGTTTAAATAAAGCTGGCTCTGAAGCAGGTTAGGTCAAATTAGTTAAATTGCATGAGATTGGTTTACATACAGATGGAATCGTTTATCAAACTCCAGTCGGTAGGTTGCTGTACTGCACAATGACGTGTCTAAAGCGGCTTTGGTAATGCACGTGCAAATTCAAAAAAAGCAGCGCCAGAAGAAGCGTTCTCCTGAATCTCCACCATTTTACACTGAAGCAGCCTGGATCATAATCTATTTGCGAGGTAAGATATATCTTATCTGTACTTGGTGTATATTGTTTGACAGATTTCATTGTATATACATGTATTATTAGTGCGGTTGATATCGCATTACACTATTATCAATCCACGGACTATCTTTATTTCACTAGCTAGCTAATGGTACTGGGCTGATTGAAATCTGTTTTTCGATTTTAATCGTTTCTCATTGTATCGACAGATGCTGTTTTTCACTTGATGCCTGAACAAAACTTAATGAAACACAATGCATCACAGTAAGTTTTGTTACTTGTGATGTGAAACAAAGTGTCCGATTTCAGATTCTGTCAATTGTATCACTAAAGTTAAACAGTAAATACAGTTTTGGTGTTAAATGTAATGTGAAAGATGATTTTAGAGCTGCAGTAGAAGCAGCAGTGCAGAACTCACATGAACCGATCATCTCTTCATCTTTACTTCTAGTTATCACAGCAAATAAACATGAACGACCATCAGAAGTTGTTGAAAGAAACCGAATCATATCTCATGTAATCGCTCAGAGTTTCAAGACGTCAAAGAAGCGGCTTGTAAACAATGTCACAGAAATCCATTGAGTGAGTATAAACTCTAAACTTGTTAACTAGAGGAAAAAATAAAAATAAATAAATAAATAAATAAATAAATAAATATATAAGGAAGAAATAATTTTGCTAAATATATGCACTAGATAACATTCATTATATTTTTTACTTAACCTGTTCTTCAATATGTTATGCAATTTTGAATAAATTAGTCTTAAAAACAAGCAATGCCATCCACTGTTTAAATGTTTGTATTTCAGCAAACTGGAGTAGAAAAATATCATTAGAAATATTATTTAAATAATAATAATATAAAAACAGCCTTACATGCAATTTAAAAGTTTCTTTACAAATCACTGTAATATACTAATGTACCAGTTGACAGGGTTTATTGTATAGTTACAGCATTAGTTGAGCGAGATTTTTAACTCCGCTTTAGCTTTACGTCTGAGTAAATCAATGACTAATGTCGTGTTTTTGGGATCTTGTTGTTCTGCATGTTTGAGAATGAAGACTAAAATCAACTGCAATTACATCCCGAGGAGCCTAAGTATCTACCTCAATGAAAACATGGAGACACTCATTAAAGAATATGTGGTAAGTGTATGTCAACCTGCTCGTTTTACATAATAAATTTCTTATGGATATATTTACATTGATAGTTATGTTAATTTTCTTATTGGCATCAGCCTCGCTTTGCCCATGTGTGTGTAGTATGCAGCAAATTATCTAATTTTTGATTTGATAAAATTCACTATCTCTTAGTAGAGGTAACTAGAAGTTGGTATGAAAACCTGAGTATTGGTAACTGTTTTACAAGTTCAGTCAACTTAAAGATTTAAGTACATTGAATTCAAAACAATTTTCTTAAGCTTGTTCTCTACAGTAAATTGAGAAATAATAGCACATTTGCAGCTGTTACAAACTATGACAATGCAGAGTAAAGTTTAACTACAAATAATTACAAAGAAAGATTGATTAATACATTTAAAAAAAAATATATGACATTTTGAAGTAAAATACTGAAATGGTGTTTTCTTGTAAAATGTATTCAATGTTTAATGTTTTTTTTTTTTATTTTTTTTTTTTTATGCAGTGCAAGTGATATCAAGCCACTTGACTGTCCTGGAACAACACGAGTGCTCACAGCTTGGCTGTGTCCAGTTCCATCAGAATGCTCTTCTCCTTAAGGTAGTATAGTTAAAAATACATGGCTATACATTTAATTCTTATTTTATACTGCCATGCCAAAAAAGGTCGCTGTCTGAATTTAAATGAGTAAATACTCTATATTTAAGGATTGACTCATTGCTTGAAGTGATTAATATGTTTCTGGCATGTTGTGTGTTTGGCAACAATTCTTTTAGCCCTAACTGATGCAGTGTGTAGCCTTTTATTTCTCAAACAACCATGCCTATATTCCAGGATAACAATGTCAAGATTCATCAGGCTCAAACTGTTAAAGATTGTCCACAATTTTTTATTGTTTTATTTATTTTTATTTTTTCCATTTATTTCTGCAGTATGGTTGATTGTGGCAAAAATGTTTGAAAATAGTGTTTAACCTTAATGTGCATGTAAATATGAAGGCACTTTTTGTTTCTTGTTGCACAAGTATGAACACTATGTAGTAGTATGTCTTCCTAGCTCATATATAGCCAAATGCTTTGAAGCATTAATAAATTGATATAATGTAACAGGGTGGTCTTGCTGTTCTGTTTTTGTGTGTGTTGTAGTTAGATTTTGTTGCCCATTTTTGTTTCAAATCTAGAAAACTTTAATGTACTGTTTTATATTACGTATGCATTAAAACAAGTTCCTTGTGTATGTTTAAAAGTACAGCGGCAAATATAAAATCTTGATCAAAATAATTATAATAAATTAAAATAACGATCAGTGAAATTGACAGGCACGGCACACTGCTAGCATCTCTCGGCAGTTGATGTGCAGACCCGAATCTTCTTCGGACCAAAGACCGAAGGTTGGTTTGCCTTCGCACAGCGCTCCCCAACCCTTGTTGGAAGTGTCTGTCGTGACAACCTTCCTTCTGTGCGCCGTGTCTAAGATCACACCCTGTGTGGTCCCTTCCTTGAAGGAGGCCGCGCGGCGCTGAATTGTCATGGCTCGTTCCGCTGAGACAGTTGCTGTCATCTGCACTGAGTCGATAACTGTCCCCAGGAACGACACTCGTTGGCTGGGTTACAGTACGCTCTTGGCAAAGTTGACCCTGAGCCCCAGGCAATCTAAGTGGCTGAGGAGGAGGGTCTTGTGCGATGTTGAAACTGCCTCTGACTGGGCTAGAATGAGCCAGTCGTCGAGGTAGTTGAGGATGCAGATTCCCATCTGTCTCAGAGGGGAGAGAGCCGCATCCATGTATCGCGTAAAAGTGCGGGGAGCCAGGGACAGCCTAAACTGAAGGACCCTGTATTGATAAGCCACTCCCTCGAATGCGAATCTCAAGAATTGTCTGTGATGGGGGGCTACCTGGATGTGAAAGTATGCGTCTTTCAGATCCAGTGACATGAACCAGTCCCCTGGGCATATTTGCGAGAGGATCTGCTTCAATGTGATCATCCTGAACGACCTTTTTACCAGGGCGTGATTCAGGAGTCTGAGATCTAGAATAGGTCGCAGGCCGCCGTCTTTTTTGGGGACGAGGAAGTAGCGACTGTAGAAGCCTGACTCACTCTGGGCTGGAGGAACGACTTCTATGGCTTCCTTTACCAGCAGATTCATCACCTCTGCACGCAGGACTTGAGCATCCTCACTGCGCACTGTGGTGGCGAACACACCGCGGAAGTGTGGTGGTCTTCGAGCAAATTGGAGTGATTAACCTCGTCTTATCGTAGCCATACCCATTCTGACACACCGAGGATGGCCTGTCAGGCCTCGGCCCGTGTGTTAAGAGGCTGAATAGGCTCTAAAGACTGGCTGCATAAGGGCAGGATGCTTATAGTAGGCAGAAGAGGGTATTTGCTCTCTTTTTGAAAATGTATGTGTTTTATTTTGTCCGCTATCAAAGCGGTTGGACGCCCGGGTGCTAGAGCGGGCCCGTGGGGAACCAATAACACACTTCCCTCTGCACCCAGCGCTGAGCGGGGTGACAAGAGGAATATTAGAGGCTGCTTGCGGGGTGGTCCAGCGGTAGCGAGACTCGGGCCCCTCCTCTTCCTGCCTGGCTGATCAGGAGGACTTCTGAGGCGCCGGATCCAAGGCGATCTTGGGCCGAGGTCCTTGGCGTTTCGGGAAGGGTTAGCGTCTTTGCCGAGCGGGAACGCCCTCTATCCTGCCGATCCTTAGGAGGTCGGGGCTCGGGAGTGGCCGGCGTTGGCTTGGCAGGCTGCTGAGTCGGCGCAGGCTTGGGGCAACTAGAAGCAGCAGAAGAGCTGGCACGTTTCGGGAGGAAGTGCCGAGTAGGCATGTCCAGCGAGTGCAGACATGACTCTGCACGGCTTGGACGGATGGCTCACCCTCGCTTTCCATCCGATAGCCGTGGGCGGGCAGATATGCGCGGCCATGGACTCATCCAGAGGGGGCAGGTGCTCGTATCCCTTCTCTTCAGCGCCGTAAATGGAGGTGAGGGCAGAGGAAGCAGAAGGACGGATGCGAGACGAGTAGGGAGCGTACCACGATTTAGTGAGCTTGTCGTGGACTTCGGGGAAGAAAGGGGATGAGCGTTGGCAGGGGGCTTGCTGCGCCCCGGGAGAAACACTCGTTCAGCCTGCTGCGAGACGGCTCCTCAGGCGGAGACCACTTCCGAGCTCACTGACAGCCTTAGTCATAACAAGGACGAGCTCCTCGTCCATTCTGGGTCTGGTGCTGCGTGAAGAGGATGGCGGCAAGAGGGCGGGGTCAGACACCAAGCCAGATAACTCCTCCGCATCTGAAGCCGCCAGAGAAAGGCTGTCATCCATCTCATTGTCACTCCCACTGAATGAGATCATGTCGCTCGCAGCCACGGAGGGACGCTGATCAGGTTGAGTGAAGAGGACCGGAGAATCCTCTCTCTGCGGTGACATCGAGGCACGCGGGCACTGATCCGACATGAGCTCGCTCGTCTCCGGCCACTCGAATCCTCTGCCCCACTGTCTTTTCCTCGCTTTCCCTAGGAGAAAGAAGATGGGAAGGCGAGAGGGGCGGAGTCACTTTCTGAAAGAAAGCTATCCGCGAGCGCAGAGAGGCAAGACTTAAACTCTTGCAATGAGAGCAATCAGTCCCGCTGAGCACAGCGTCAGCATGGGATTTCCCCAAGCATGACACACACTCAGCGTGACCATCATCAGCGTGCAGTGGAGTCCTGTACATCTTACAATGACGGCGTGGCATTTGAAACAACGCCATCAAAATTTGCTCTTTGGTGAGTCTCTTTTAGAGAGTCGCCGGATGGTGGCAGGGGATAGCCCGGGATCTGCGAGCTGAGCGCTGCAAAAGGTCCAATCCAGCTGCTGAGTCGTTTCAGGGGCTCAGCCATAGGCTCGCTCGTCGCCGCCGCCGAGCCATTAGTTCGTTTTTATAGCATTGCACAAACCAATGGACGTGCAGTTTCACTGCGTGATTGAAAAGGCTTCAGTTGAAGAGGAAACAAGGAGTTTTTCCCATACAAGCGTCTTACGACACAGTACGAGTGAAAATATCAACAGGGAACTTATTTTACTCCTGAAGAAAAGAAAAAGCTTGTGATTCAGCATTATAAAACAGTATATAAAAAGTACAAAAATTATTAAATTGAAGTGACACATCACACGCATTTTCAAATCTAGAAGACTTTAATGTACTTTATATTATGTATGCATTAAAACAACAAATTCCTAGAGTACACTTTAAAAAGTACAGCGGCAAATACAAAGTCTTGACCAAAATAATTATAATAAATTAAAATAATGATCAGTGAAATGCTTTAACAGAAAGACTAATCAATTATTAGAACATTTCTGTTGTACCTGTATTACTGGAAAGTACACTATATGAATATTCCATCATTGAATAAAAATGCATAATGCAATTTTCTACACACATGAAGAATTTACTGAAAAACTATAAAGCGCAGAAGTGAATAAAGTGCGTTTTTTACAAAGTAAAGATAAGCTTGCAAATGGCCAAACCAAAAAAGAGACCATTTTAAACATCAACATCTTCAAGTGCAGGATTACTTTGCTTTGTATTTTTTGTATGACCATATTAGCCCGGTTCTGTCAACACTGCACTGGCTCCCTATCAAACATCGGATAGATTTTAAAATCTTGTTAATTACTTATAAAGCCCTGAATGGCTTAGCTCCTCAGTACTTGAGCGAGCTCTTATCACATTATAGTCCTCCACGTCTGCTGCGTTCTCAAAACTCTGGCCATTTGATAATACCTAGAATATCAAAATCGACTGCGGGCGGCAGATCCTTTTCCTATTTAGCGCCTAAACTCTGGAACAATCTACCTAACACTGTTCGGGAGGCAGACACACTCTGTCAGTTTAAATCTAGATTAAAGACACATTTCTTTAACCTGGCTTACACATAACACACTAATACACTTCTATTATTCAAATCCCTTAAAGGATTGTTAGGCTGCATTAATTAGATCAACCGGAACCGGGAACACTCCTCATAACACACGATGTACTCGTTACATCGTAAGAAGAATGGCATCTACGGTAATATTTGTCTGTTTCTTTATTATTCTGTTTCTCAGTCCGTGTCCGGATCAGATGGTGGATCGGCGCCGGGAGATGATGTCTGCGACCCTGATCGTCAGTGGAGGCCGGACACCTGGATGAGCCCCGGGGACATATCCCCAGTGAAGACCTCGACTTAAATACAATAGAACTTAAAATTAAACAAAATAACTATAAATATAATAAAATACCTAACTACATAAAACTATTATTGTTAGAAATTGCAACAATATAAAAATAGACATATAATACATTTATACATTTAACATTTAATTAAAACAATAAGTAAAAAAATAAATAATAATATCCTGGCCAGAGGAGAACTGGCCCCCCGACTGAGCCTGGTTTCTCCCAAGGTTTTTTTCTCCATTCTGTCACAGAGGGAGTTTTGGTTCCTTGCCGCTGTCGCCTCTGGCTTGCTCAGTTGGGGACACTTAATTTTTTACGATTAACGTCAATTTTATTTCATAGATACTATTTAAACTAAACTGAGCTAGACAATGACATCTCTGAATTCAATAATGAAATGCCTTTAACTGAAAATTGAGTGTTTAATCTTATTATTATACATTACTGACACTCTATCCTCCAATTTGATACTGTTAAGTGCTTTGACACAATCTGTATTGTTAAAAGCGCTATATAAATAAAGGTGACTTTGAGTTCGACTTGTTGCATTTTCTGCATCTGAGGGCTTGCAATTCAGACACTGTGGTATTTTAAAAATCTTTATTGCAGGGTCTGTGAAAGAAAATAAATAATTAATCAGTGGTTTTGAATGGTGTTTTGTACATATCGATTATAATTTGAATAGATATGCATTGATATTTCTTTATTCTCAGTTTATTTATGTTTTAAAGCTTTGATAAAATCCTGATTAAGCTTGACATGAGCATCCACTTTTGTCCTCTTGTCTGTCGTCACTAGAGAGAGCTGTGTTACATTGAACATAAGGTCAGAAAACAACACCACTTACAGACCACCCTGTTGAGATCGCTTCCTCTTCCTGCCTGCCGTTGTGCTGATTGTAGCTCTGTGTAGCTTTGTTTATCTGAAGAAATCTCTATCTTACTCTATCTGTTGTTTAAATTGCTAAAGTATATTTTAATTATCACCATATTTCTGATTTAAGACTAATTTGACATCATCCGCCTTGCTTGTCAGTCGCATCTCAGCTTCATTCACATTTTCTACCGCTTCTTCTCTCTCTCTCGTTCTGTTTCTTTTCTCTCTCGCTCCTTTTTTACGAGTTAATCAAACTAATGTGGTGAGTCGGAATTACTCTACAATCATGGTGAGTAATGGCTTCTCCTCGCATCGTCACCTGCACCGCTTGCCACATGTACAGTTTATCTGTCTCTGTCAGCAGTGAGGGATTCACATGTGATCCTTGCCGCTGTCCCCTCTGGCTTGCTCATTTGGGGACACTTAATTTCTAGCAATTATCATCGTTTTGATTGCACAGATACTATTTAAACTAAACTGAGCTAGACAATGACATCTCTGAATTCAATAATGAAATGCCTTTAACTGAAAATTGAGTGTTTAATCTTATCATTTTACATTACTGACACTCTATCCTCCGATTTGATACTGTTAAGTGTTTTGACACAATCTGTATTGTTAAAAGCACTATATAAATAAAGGTGACTTGACTTGACTTGACTTGACTTGATAAATGCAGGGAAATAGTTAGGCTGACAGAAGGTTTCAGAATTAGAGACACACATCCAAACGTTGAGGACAGAAAGAATGTGAGGGCTGTAGATACTGCTTTGGATGCGACTAGCTCAGGGAGTCCTGTATATTGTTCGGTTCCGGTTTCAGCGCCTCTGCAGCAGGGCAACTTGGTGACTGTGAGGCGGCAGTCTGGATTAAAACACCGCTCTTCCGTTCTGATCAAAACATCAAACAGGTTCTCCCCACTCAGCAGGGCCGTTTCTAGCCATTTTGACGCCCTAGGCGAAATCCCTATTAGCATCCCTATTTACAAATTATATAATTTCTTTTTCAGACATCAGTTTCTTGTCGCATTCAAATTGGTTGTCATAGTAACAACACTAATTTGTGGAAATCAGCACATTGTGAGTTCCACAAATCTGAACGCATCAGGCCTATTTGTAAATTGACTTAAGATAAAACATTTTGCACAGTTTATTATCTGTGATACCATTATAGCCACTGGATGCCTGTATAGCTCTATGTAACAGTCCCTAGTTGCTAAGAAATTGTCATGACATACATTAATTTTATTACATTTGGATTTGGATATGTTTAGATATTATCAATGGCTACTTTTTGACTTTATCTGTTTTTTTGTTCAATTGATTTGTTGTTGTTGTGTCAGTTATTGCATTATTATTTCAGTCAAACATATAAAACTCTTTGTTACCCCAAACTACATAGGCCTATGAAAGCCTGATCAGTGACATAAAAGTAATCAGAATGCAGCTACTTGTTCTTTTATTACTCATTGACGCGTGAACTTCCTCTTTAAATAACGTGACGCTCTGCCCTCTATATGTATGACACTGCTCCCTTTAAGTGCTGTTGGAAGGAAATTCTTTTTTTTTTTTTTTTTGGAAGCCAAAGCATTTCGACACTTCCATCAGGATGCATTAAATTTGACAAAGTGGTTTAATAAAGTATATAATTCTAATGGCATTTTTGAATCTAATGGCATTGTTGAGTGCTCCAAATCCAAACTTTGCATGCAACAATCAGAGGCAGCAATTGACAGCACTCTGATCCAATGGCATACAGGCATCATCAGAATGACAGTACTCTAGCCCAATGATGTTGGGGGATCCAGTGGGGGCGGCAATCATATTTCAGGGTGTCCGTGCCACTCTTGATAACAACCCTGTTAAAATGTAGTGGTAGTACGTGCGCTCATTGGCGCCCTCTCCAGCTGGTGGCGCTCTAGGCGACCGCCTAGCTTGACTATGCCTAGAAACGGTAATGTCACTATAATGGTAATGGTAATAGCAACAGTGACGCACCCACTGAGAAACCTGATGAAAGTGGTCTAGTTATTGGCGATTCTATTGTATGGAATATGAAAATAGAGACACCAGCCACCATAGTCCAATGTTTAACGGGAGCCAGAGCGCCTGACATCTTGGCAAATTTAAAAGTGCTGGCTAATGCTAGACGTAAATTCAGTAAGATTGTCGGCGCTAATGATGTTCGACTTCGCCAGTTGGAGATCACTAAAAATAATGTTAAAGGGGTGTGTGAACTTGCAAGTACAATGTCAGACACTGTAATATGCTCTGGTCCCCTCCCTGCTTACCGGGGTGATGAGATTCATAGCAGACTGTCGTCACTCAATGGCTGGATGTCTAAGTGGTGCCCGCAGAATAACATAGGTTTCATAGACAATTGGAAGAGTTTTTGGGGCAGACCTGACCTGTTGAAAAGAAATGGTCTTCATCCCTTCTGGGATGGTGCCACTCTTCTCTCTAGAAATATGGCACTTATGGAACTCTTCGAGTTCGTACTTGACTAACTGGGGCCCAGGTCAGGAAGCAGACAGACTGGCTAAACCGACCATCTGCTAGCCGCCTCACGTCACAGAAGTCAGTTAATTCTCAGCACATAGAGACTCTTTCACCTAGATATCACACTATAGAGACTGTGCCTGTTCCCCGAACTAGAAAATACATCCAAACCAAAGTAAGAGTAACAATTTAATCGATGTTCAACAAATTCAAAAAAAAAAAAAAAAAAGACTAAATACAGATAAAAAAAATAAATAAATAAAAAAAAAAGAAGAAAGCTTGGCTTATTGAATATTAGATCCCTTTCTACAAAAACACTTTATGTAAATTATATGATAACTGACCATAAACTAGATGTGCTTTGTTTGACACAAACCTGGCTAAAACCAGATGATTACATTACTTTAAACGAGTCTACCCCCCAAGATTACTGTTACAAACATGAGCCGCATCCAAAAGGCAAAGGGGGAGGTGTTGCTACAGTTTATTGCAATATTTTCAGTATTTCTCAGAGGTCGGGTTTCAAGTATAATTCGTTTGAAGTAATAGTGCTTCATATAACGTTATCCAAAGAAACAAGTGTTAATGATAAATCCCCTGTGATGTTTGAACTGGCTACTGTATACAGGCCACCAGGGCACCATACAGACTTTATTAAAGAATTTGCTGATTTTCTATCTCAGTTAGTGCTGGCTGCAGATAAAGTCCTAATTGTTGGTGATTTTAATATCCATGATGATAATGAAAAAGATTTGTTGGGATCAGCATTTATAGACATTCTAAACTATTTTGGTGTTAAACAACACGTGTCAGGACATACTCATTGTCGAAATCATACTCTAGATTTAATACTGTCGCATGGAATTGATGTCAGTGGCATTGACATTTTGTAGCAGAGTGATGATATCTCAGATCATTTTCTAGTTTTGTGTATATTATCTTAGCGCCACATTTGACACTGTCGACCACAACATTCTTTTAAATAGACTAGAAAATTATGTTGGCATTAGAGGAATTGCACTGGGATGGTTCAAATCGTACTTCTCTGACCGCCATCAATTCGTGGCAGTAAATGAAGAGGTATCATACCAATTACAAGTGCAGTATGGAGTACCTCAAGGCTCAGTACTTGGCCCCTTACTTTTCACGCTTTACATGTTACCCTTGGGAGATATCATTAGGAAACATGATGTTAGCTTTCAATGTTATGCTGATGATACTCAGCTCTATATTTCTTCACGACCTGATGAAACTTACCAATTTGCAAAACTAACGGAATGTATAGTTGATATCAAAAACTGGATGCCTAGCAATTTCTTACTGCTAAATTCTGAAAAAAACAAAAAAACGACAAAACAAAATGTAATAACTTAGATTACTGTCTAATACTTGACGGCTGCTCTGTAAATTATTTGTCATCAGTTAGGAACCTAGGCGTACTTTTTGATAGCAATCTTTCCTTAGAAAAACATGTTTCCAGCATTTGTAAAACTGCATTTTTCCATCTTAAAAATATATCTAAATTACAACCTATGCTCTCAATGTCAAATGCAGAAACATTAATTCACGCGTTCATGACCTCGAGGCTAGATTATTGTAATGCTTTATTGGGTGGTTGCTCTGCACGTTTAATAAACAAACTCCAGCTGGTTCAAAATGCAGCAGCTAGAGTTCTTACTAGAACCAGGAAGTATGACCATATTAGCCCAGTTCTGTCAACACTGCACTGGCTCTCTATTAACCATTGTATACATTTTAAGATCTTGCTAATTACCTATAACAGGGGCGCAAACTCGGCAGGGGTGAAAAAGGTGACAAACTAAACTAACTAAACTTCACATAGCACATTTCACACACAATGGCAAGTCAAACTGCTTTATAGGGAGAAAATGTTAGACACTGCAAAAAATGCTTTTCTTACATTTTTTGTCTTGTTTCCAGTCCTAATAATTCTTAAATCAAATCATTTTTTTTTTAAAGAAAAAAAGTCAAAAGTCAAAATAATCTTGTTTTCGGTTTGAAATAAGATTATTTTTCTTACTCCATTGGCAGTTTATTTTGCTTGTTTTAAGGAAAAACTCACTTAAATTTTGACACTTTTTCCGAAAAAAAAAAAGAAAAAAAAGTTAATAGATATTTGGACTAGAAACAAGACAAAAACTATAGGAAAGCATTTTTTTGCAGTGCACCATTCAAGGATAAACACCTTTATATGATTAAAAGACGTTTGAGCGACAACTGCGGTCTACAATCAACAAGGATTGTTGTTAAGATGTTACATGAACTTAGTCAGGGCAAATAAACCACTGTAAATCTTCATTTCAGCACTCAAATTTTTGAAGCAGCTGACGGGCTAAACGCGAGGTGTTTCTCTGTCTTGAAACAGGCTGTTACAGGCTGACTCTTAGCTATGGCTTAGCGCTGCCTCCACTTGAGCTGAGTGATACTAATATTACTGTACATTAAACGGTGTGCTTTACTTGTAGGTCGAACAGTTCTCAAATCGACTTCATGTCAGAGTAATAGCTTACTGATATGTGAGACAAATGATTAGGTCGAGACTGAGGAGCATTTTTGCAAAGGGTAGCGAACTAATGCTGCCTTCACGTGCTATCGGAATTATCGTAAATACGAGTTTCCTAATCGGAAATTGGACGTGAACGGCCTCGCAAGTCGTATTTACTACTGGGAAATTCTGAAATAATTTTGATACCCGAGTTTCTGAGTTGGGCGGGTCATAAACTTTAAACATGGTGGAGGTGACAACCATTGCTGCTGTCAATGCTGTTCTCACAACAACTACATCCCTTTATCTTGTCGCTAAAGTAGTGTATTTATAAGCTAAATATGAACAATCATGCGAAGCATATTGTGTGTTTTATAAGCAGTGAAATAAGCATGTATTTGACCGAAATTCCAGAATTGTCAGCGAACTGCATGTATAGCGTGGTGAATGTTTATAAGATTGTCAACCAATGGGATGCTACATTTTATTTTTTCCGACATCAAAGCACATGAATACGACAAGCTCGTAATCACGACTTCATAAGTGGGAAATAGGAAATTTCCGATAGCACGTGAAGGCAGCATAATGTAGCAATAACATAACTTACAATCTTCATAGCTATCGCAACAGCAGCAACTCCCGAAAAAAAAAAAAAAAACAAAAAAAAAAAACAGCAGACTCGCGCGGTAATCACCATTTATACTGGAACACCATAATTTACAGCAGATACAAATGCATTCCGTCCAAAATATGGACAGTTGCCTGCAGCGTCTAAAAGTTAGGCTTCAGAAGTGAGATTGGTTGGATGAGAGAAAGAACATTAAAGTAAGCCAATCAGAGGCAGAGTAGGGCGGGACCGTTCCTTTGCCAACAGGGGGAAAAATGCTACAGGTGACATGACACAGATGACTCGCAGATACGATGACACGTATTCACGTCCGCTGCGATCTCAAAACTCTGGCCATTTGATAATACCTAGAATATCAAAATCAACTGCAGGCGGGAGATCGTTTTCCTATTTAACGCCCAAACTCTGGAACAATCTACCTAACACTGTTCGAGAAGAAGACACACTCTGTCAGTTTAAATCTAGATTAAAGACCCATCTCTGTAACCTGGCTTACACATAATACACTATTGCATTTCTATAATTCAAATCCGTTAAAGCAGCGGTTCTTAATCCTGGTCCTCGCGACCCCCCCCGCTCTGCATATTTTGCATGTCTCTCTTGATTAACACACCTGATTCAGATCATCAGCTCGTTAGAAGAGAGCTCCATGAATGAACTTTGTTCCGATTGACATGTTCTCTAGAAAGTGTTCACTGTTCTCTACTCCCTGCACATGGGAAATCGTCTAAAGTTTACTTCACTTAAAAACACAGATTTGCGCGACACCAGACTGCAGTGTCTCCACACACAGACAAAACTTACTCCAGAAGTGTGAAGGGTTATTTAACCGTAATCATGAGATTTGCATAGAAGTCACGTCTAGTGTGCGTAATTTAATACCCTTTGAATTGAACATATACGCTTCTTTCGTACTGGAATCATGGTGGAATTTCCCGTGACGTCCACTTCACAGGGCAATTACAGTCGAATGGAACAAAACCCTGAAGCGGTAAGAGAAACCTACAAAATGTGCAGAGCGGGGGGTCGCGAGGACCAGGATTAAGAACCGCTGTGTTAAAGGATTGTTAGGCTGCATTAATTAGGTCAACCGGAACCAGGAACACTTCCCAAAACACCCGATGTACTTGTTACATTGTTAGAAGAATGGCATCTATGCTAATATTAGTCTGTTTCTTTCTTATTCAGAGGTCACCGTAGCCACCCAGATCCAGACTGTATCCAGATCAGATGCTCACTGCAGCCACCCAGATCCAGTCCGTATCCAGATCAGATGGTGGATCAGCACCTAGAGATGACCTCTACAGCCCTGAACGTCAGCGGAGACCAGGGCAACTAGATGAGCCCCAGAGACTGATCCCCAGTGAAGACCCTGTCTCCTAGACGGCCATCGGGACAATACCACAGGAACCAGATGAGTCCTTTGCACAGTCTGACTCTGCTTTAGCCTAGATTTAAACTGCTGATTTTTTTTTCTGGCCAGAGGAGAATGACACTATTTCGACACACTATTTCCCCGTCTAAATACTGTAAAGCTGATATAAAGCCACCCAGCTTTATATCAAGCTGATGTACAGCTGCTTTGACACAATTTGCATTGTTAAAAGCGCTATACAAATAATAGTGACTTGACTTGACTTACAGTAAACAGATTTCAGTCCCAAAGTCATGGATATTGTTATTTGAAGCAATAAAACAACCTGTGTATTACAGGCTCCGATATTTTAAGGCTGTTTCCTGTTAATGTGTCTACTCTATGGATCACACTAACATTAGTCTCACGTAGCCAGTCTTTCAGACTGGCGGCTGAAGGTCTGGGAACTTTGTCCGCTTTGAATGGCCAATTGACCAACAGGTAAAGCAACCAATCACGTTTTGTTTTGTGGCGCTTCATGTTTAGGTAATACACACAGGTTGTTTTATTCCTTCAAATAACAATATCCGTGACCTTAGGACTGAAATCTGTTTACTTTAAGCGTTGTTGTTGGGTCTCTTCTGACCTTATGTTCAATGTAACAGATCTCTCTAGTGACGACAGACAAGAGGACAAAAGTGGATGCTCAGGATTTAATCAAAGCTTTAAAACAAAAATAAACTGAGAACAAAGAAATATGACTGCATATATATTCAAACTGTAATCCATATAAACAAACCACTCAAAACCACTGATTTTTTTCTTTTTTAATCACAAACCCTGCGATGAAGTTTTCAAATACCACAGTTTCTGACTTGGAAGCCCTCAGATGCAGAAAATGCAACAAGTCTAACTCAAAGCAAAGTAATCCTACACTTGAAGATGGTGATGTTTAAAATGGTCTGTTTTTTTTTTTTTTTTGGTTTGGCCATTTGCAAGCTTATCTTTACTTTGTAAAAAAACACACTTTATTCACTTCTGCGCTTTATAGTTTTTCAGTCAATTCTTTACGTGCGCGTAGAAAAGTGCATTATGCATTTTTATTCAGTGATGGAATACTCAAAGTGTACTTTCCAGTGATACAGCTACAACAGAAATGTTCTATTATTTGAAATATTTCTGTTATAGCATTTCACTGATCGTTATTTTAATTTATAATTATTTTGATCAATATTTTATATTTGCCGCTGTACTTTTAAACATACACAAGGAATTTGTTTTAATGCATACGTAATATAAAACAGTACATTAAAGTTTTCTAGATTTGAAAACGCGTGTAAGGTGTTCTTTCAATTTAATTATTTTTGTACTTATATACTGCTTTATAATGCTGAATTTTTATTTGATCTTTTTTCCTCCTTCAAGAGTGAAAGTTTTTCGTAAACACAAAGATATCACAAAAAACATGCTTAAGCGCGAATCAGAGTTTCTACTCTTTTTGTCTCACACACATTAGAAGCTCTTTGAGTGAGTATATAGGTGGCTCTTAAAAGAGCCTTTGGGGTGTCTATCAATCTCAAGTTATTCTACTTGGAGCTGGTGTACTTGGTGACGGCCTTGGTGCCCTCAGAAACGGCGTGTTTGGCCAGTTCCCCGGGCAGCAGCAGACGCACAGCGGTCTGGATCTCTCTCGATGTGATGGTGGAGCGCTTGTTGTAGTGAGCGAGACGAGACGATTCACCGGCGATGCGCTCGAAGATGTCGTTGACGAAAGAGTTCATGATACCCATCGCCTTGGAAGAAATCCCGGTGTCAGGATGAACCTGCTTCAGGACTTTGTAGACGTAGATAGCATAGCTCTCCTTCCTGGACTTTCTGCGCTTCTTTCCTCCCTTTCCGGCAGTCTTTGTAACGGCCTTCTTAGAGCCCTTCTTGGGCGCAGACTTTGCTGGTTCAGGCATGATGATGCGGACGACTCAATAACAAGAATACGCCGGACACAGGCATTTATTCACTAACCTATGCTAATATTCAAAGAAATGTGGTGCCTTCTGATTGCGTGTTTTCACAGACCAAACCCATAAACTGGCATGTGATTGGAGAACTGGAAGTATCATGAGCGGAACAAGGGCCAATCACAGGCGGTGAAATGATAGCCCCACCCACTGCTCCATGTTTGAACAACATCAGCCCACAAGTTTCCTTTGTTTCAGTTCCCGCTCTTTTTGTTAATCATATTCTATACAAGAAAACGAATGGGTCTAAAATATCTTAGTATAATTTTTAAAACCCTTATAGACTAACTGAGAAAAGAGAGCAATAACGATTAGATATTTTTATTTTGTTCTGTTCTAGCTTAAGTACTATTGCCATTGTTTTCTTGTTTTTGTAAATCACTAATAAACAAGCAAAAGTAGTAAATCACTACTAAAGCAAATGAAAATGCCATGTAAAACAATGTTTTTCTGTAGGAAACCATGTTATATGGGCTCCAATTTTGAGAATCAGAACCCCACTGAGAAAGCGCTTTACTGCCAAGTAGGTTTACACATACGAGAAATTTTTGGTGACAAAACGCTTCCACACAACACAAATAGAATGACAGCAAGACAGAATAAAAACATTAGGAAGAAATATAGAGTAAGTAAATAGAGCTGTTTTCGGTTAAAATAATTGAAAACACTTATTCTCAATATAACACACCAGCATTAGTCTAGTATTACTTATTTAAAATAGGTGTATTTTCAAGCGTTGTTCTAGCTTTCACCTAAAGCATAAAACATCAACATTATTTCAGCATCGGCTCTTTATGTGATCGTGTGGGTGGCTCTTAAAAGAGCCGTTGGTTTAGTAGTTTCTTCTCTTGATTGAACGCCTTTAACCTCCGAAGCCGTACAAGGTGCGTCCCTGTCGTTTCAGCGCGTACACAACGTCCATAGCGGTGACGGTCTTTCTCTTGGCGTGTTCGGTGTAGGTGACCGCATCGCGGATAACGTTCTCCAGGAACACCTTCAGCACACCGCGGGTCTCCTCGTAGATCAGACCGGAGATGCGCTTGACGCCGCCGCGGCGAGCGAGACGACGAATAGCGGGTTTGGTGATTCCCTGGATGTTATCGCGCAGAACTTTACGGTGACGCTTAGCGCCTCCTTTGCCGAGTCCTTTACCGCCTTTGCCTCTTCCAGACATGATTAACACGCTTTCTGTTTCTGTGAACAAACAAAACTGAATATAGGAACGTTACAAGGAGGCCTTTTACATTTGCTTACAGGACCTAACTGAAACCAACTCTCCATCACATGCCATTTGACAAAGATGAGTTATAAGATTACATCTACCCAGCAAACACAAAACGTTTTTATAACTTTTTACAACGTTGTATTTTGGTTGCAAGTAGGTAATGTTGAAGTACAACGTTTTAAAAACGTTTTTAAATACTTTAAAATAATGTAACCAAAATAAAATGTTTTAAAAACGTTGTAAAAATACCAATCTGGAATGATCTCTTTAAGTAGTAAAAAAAAAAAAAAACCTAAATGTCACATTTGTCTATGACCAAAACGAAACCAGACCAAACTGCAACTTTTGAAAGAATTGTATTTAGGTGTTAAAATAAAGTAATCTGCACGTTGGAAAGAAACGTTAAAAAAACAAACAAACAAAAAAAAAACAAAAGGTAAAAACAGTACCAAAATACAACCAGGCCAAATGTACAGGTGCATCTCAATAAATTAGAATGTCGTGGAAAAGTTCATTTATTTCAGTAATTCAACTCAAATTGTGAAACTTGTGTTTTAAATAAATTCAATGCACACAGACTGAAGTAGTTTAAGTCTTTGGTTCTTTTAATTGTGATGATTTTGGTCACATTTAACAAAAACCCAACAAATCTCAATCTCAAATCTCAACAAATTAGAATATGGTGACATACCAATCAGCTAATCAACTCAAAACACCTCAAATGTACAAAATAGTCTCTCAGTTTGGTTCACTAGGCTACACAATCATGGGGAAGACTGCTGATCTGACAGTTGTCCAGAAGACAATCATTGACACCCTTCACAAGGAGGGTAAGCCACAAACATTAATTTCCAAAGAAGCTGGCTGTTCACAGAGTGCTGTATCCAAGCATGTTAACAGAAAGTTGAGTGGAAGGAAAAAGTGTGGAAGAAAAAGATGCACAACCAACCGAGAGAACCGCAGCCTTATGAGGATTGTCAAGCAAAATCGAAGAATCTGACTGACTGAGGCTGGGATCAAGGCATCAAGAGCCACCACACACAGACGTGTCAAGGAATTTGGCTACAGTTGTCGTATTCCTCGTTAAGCCACTCCTGAACCACAGACAACGTCAGAGGCGTCTTACCTGGGCTAAGGAGAAGAAGAACTGGACTGTTTCCCAGTGGTCCAAAGTCCTCTTTTCAGATGAGAGCAAGTTTTGTATTTCATTTGGAAACCAAGGTCCTAGAGTCTGGAGGAAGGGTGGAGAAGCTCATAGCCCAAGTTGCTTGAAGTCCAGTGTTAAGTTTCCACAGTCTGTGATGATTTGGGGTGCAATGTCATCTGCTGGTGTTGGTCCATTGTGTTTTTTGAAAACCAAAGTCACTGCACCCGTTTACCAAGAAATTTTGGAGCACTTCATGCTTCCTTCTGCTGACCAGCTTTTTAAACATGCTGATTTCATTTTCCAGCAGGATTTGGCACCTGCCCACACTGCCAAAAGCACCAAAAGTTGGTTAAATGACCATGGTGTTGGTGTGCTTGACTGGCCAGCAAACTCACCAGACCTGAACCCCATAGAGAATCTATGGGGTATTGTCAAGAGGAAAATGAGAAACAAGAGACCAAAAAATGCAGATGAGCTGAAGGCCACTGTCAAAGAAACCTGTGCTTCTATACCACCTCAGCAGTGCCACAGACTGATCACCTCCATGCCACGCCGAATTGAAGCAGTAATTAAAGCAACAGGAGCCCCTACCAAGTATTGAGTACATATACAGTAAATGAACATACTTTCCAGAAGGCCAACAATTCACTAAAAATGTTTTTTTTTTTTTTTTTTTTTTTTATTGGTGTTATGAAGTATTCTAATTTGTTGAGATGGTGAATTGGTGGATTTTTGTTAAATGTGAGCCAAAATCATCACAATTAAAAGAACCAAAGACTTTGAATTTATTTAATACACAAGTTTCACAATTTGAGTTGAATTACTGAAATAAATGAACTTTTCCACGACATTCTAATTCATTGAGATGCAACTGTATGTGTGCGTGTGTGTGTGTGTGTGTGTTTAGTCACAGCTGACGTGCTTTAACCCCTAATAATAATATTAATAATATTATTATTATTAATAATAATAATAATAATAATAATAATAATAATAATAATAAAGGCTTCATCACAGAACATGACCATTTTTATTTCCAAAAAAGAATATGAAAAAGGAGACAACATGGCTTAAGCTAAGAACAGTCTAGAAAAAGCACAGCATCCGCAGTTTTATTAGGGATGCTCATAATAAACTGGTTAAATCAATGTTAACCAACAGTAAGAATATGGACTGACTAATACTATCGGTTAAAAGGTTTAAAAAGTATAAAAAAAAAAAAAAAAAAAAAAAACGGAAATTTACTGTAAAAACATAATTTTACTTAAATTTACATTTAGAAATCGTAATTTCATTAACTGATAATATTATAACTTATAACTGATTGTATTATAATGTTAATATACCAACCTATGGAAGTAGGCTACTGAAATCTGTTTTGTGCCTTTGTAATACACTGACAACTCAACATTATCCTACAAGTAGGAAATGTGCAACGTTATCAAATTCGAAATGTTCAAACAATATTGAACAAACCGGGTGATATAGCTAGTAAGTGAATATATATTTTATATATATATTTTTATATTATTTATAATTTATTTATTTATTTTTTATTTTTAATAGAAATACTCTTATGGCTCGTTTCCACTGAGCGGTACGGTACAGTACAGTACGATTCAGTACGGGTAACTCTGATCAGGCTTGCGTTTCCACTGCAACTAGTACCCTTACTTGATAGCGCGACAATAAGCTCAACTCTGCCTCTTTTTTTGTCAGTTTTAATGAACAATAATAGCCATTATAAAAGTATTAGTACAAACTATAAGACGCTTATATAAGAGGAATAAAGATAAAAGCAAACAATTCAGTCAAACGTATGCAAAGTCAGAGCTGTACTACGGTAAAGTTCAAAATAAATATATAAAGTTAAACATAACTTTGTGCACAGCCAAAACGATATGACCAGGAAGAAATAATAGATTAATGAGACTTCGAATGCCTGTTAAATATACCCAAAACGAATTGTGTATCATGTTTAATCACTGCAGAGACATCCAAGCCAGCGGCAAATGTAGGAAGGACTAGTCGAACTTAAGACTGCTCTAGGTGGATACAAGAGCACTGAGCACCCGGTGATCGCCTGGAGCTCCGAAATCGGCATAGCAAATTTTCAAATAGGCGCCATCTTTATAAATAAACCGCAGATTTGAGTTTTAAACAACTACATTCTCGCTTGAAAAACTCTTAAAACTACATTTCATGACACAATAACTAATATTTTGAAAATGACGCGGCTTTTTGGGCAATGGCGTTTCACAAGTCCACAAGAACAGACAAGAATGCATATTGAGAAATGGCTATTGTGTGTGTGAAAATACAATATTATAAAATACACTGTTATATGTTTTTTGTGTTTGCGCACTCTGATGTAAATAAACCCTACACTCATGGACGGCAGAGCGGAACGAGTGAAGGAGAAGCTTTATCCTCTTGTAGCATGCACAAGTGATGATTCTAGTCAACCAATCAACGTTCTGCAGTGAGTTTAGCTCCACCCTTTTGGTACACTTTGCTGTGCTAGGTACCCCAACGGAAGGGTTACAAAAAAGCGGTACAGTACGGTTCGCTATTTTGGTACCATTCACAACTTCTGACAATGGAAACTGACATAATTGCGTACAGAACGGTACCGCTCAGTGGAAACGAGCCATTATTTTCATGCTCAAAGTCCAACGTTTCGGTTTCACGCTCAGTTTCACTTTGTGACGCTGTTAAAATGCATTCAATTTACAGGCAAATATTGGCATTCAGAACAATAATATTAATTACAAAGGCAAAATATATGAGAACTCACTTGTAATCATTTATGCACTGGGAAAAGAAACATATACAAGTTGAATAAACAGTCCAGCCAACCTGATTTGTAACCTGTAGGGCTGCAACGATTAGTTGACATTATCGACAACCTCGACAATAAAAAAAAAAATTGTCGACAAATATTTTTGTTGTCGAGTAGTCGTTTGATCTCATATGACCTAATGTAAGAGCCTGGAATAATGCGGTTTGACCAGTGTGGCGCTGTAGCGCAAGACTGTAATTCAGCTCTCCTGGATGCAATTCAAGAGAAGAACACACAGCGCTTCAGAGCAAACGCGGCCCGAACGAACCTGAAGTAAAGTTGACGAGCGTCATTTAAATGAATGTGTAAATATATGCTGCATGCTTTCCTCTCAGTTACGAAACAAACACAACAAAAACTGTGAAAGCAGCAGTTAAAAACACATCTAATTACAGCGATGTGGATGTTTGCACGAGCTCTGCAGTAAAGTCCAGTCACGTCACGTTTATTTATATTGTACTTTATGCAATAGATAGCCTTAAATCAAGCATCTTTACAGTATTAAACATGAAAAACCAAAGTCAGTGTCGATTTCAGTTAGAATTACAACTTGATTTTCTGTTAAAAAGCAGCTCTCCAGTGTGGAGCTAGCTAGTGATAAAATATTTTTATTAGTGGGAAAAAAAAAAAAGTAAAATATTTCATTAAAGTGACAGTTTGGTTTGCAAAGATAAAAGCTTGATATCTAGCTCAGGACTGTTTTGATTATCATAACCCTATAAGGTATTTTAAGAGAGATTATTTTGTGAATAAAATTGTTTATCCAAAAATAAGACATCTTGTCACTTACCTTTATTTTGTTTCTTATCCATATGACTTACAAAAAGAGATGTTAGGCAGAATGATGTGTCATTCAGTTACTTTTTCATATAGCTAATTACATGGTGAATGAGAGAGTTTCTCTGTCGGTCATCTATTTTGTGTGCCAAATATATGATTGCATAAATTAATTATATAATAATTGTAATTACATAATATGACTTTCAAATGCTGAAGTGATTACTGTTATATATTTGTTAGAATATGCATAACTCAACATTTTATCTAATTGCAAAAGCTGAATAATCAGTCAACGTCTACTGATTAATCAATGGAATAATCGACGATTAGTTGATTAATCGTTCTAATAATCGTTAGATTAATCGATTATCAAAATAATAGTTTGTTGCAGCCCTAGTAACCTGCTGCTGTCTAGTCTAACTGTCCACAGCTAATTGAGCTGCGTATGCTACGTGCCAGTAGGGGGCGTGATTCTAATTTTTTGAGATGCACCTGTACATCCTTCACGTGCGCAAACATGTGATTGGAAACAGCAAGTGAACTGGTGGCCGCTCTGAACGCAACAGACTGTTACAGGGGCATCGCTAGACTAGACCCTTGTTACTGGGGTACGGACCCCAGTACAATTCCGCTGTGCCCCAGTGAACTATTACTGATTAATTCTTGTGTCAGTGGGATAAACATATAACAGCCTGAGAATCATTTTCTCTGATAATATTTCAGTGATCAAGTCATGTATTTTCTGTGTGCTGTTAGAATCTGTACTGGTGGTGTCAGATATGCTAATGATTCAGACAGATTAGTCAAAAAGAGGTATTCATTCGCATATCTGACACCACCAGTTCAGGTTCTAACAGCGCTCATGCAGGAAACACATGACTTGAACTAAATCCATTACTTCTTTCGCAAATATTATGTATTTTAATGGTTTAAGTGAAATGTGGGGTCATAAAAATAAATAAATAAATAAATAAATAAATCCCCACATTACTTTTGGCCACCGTTGTGTTTTGGTGGGGTTAGTCTTATAATATGTAAGACCCTGCTTACAGTGTCATCACCACCGGTGCATTGCTGCATTTTTCCAGCCAAAAAAAAATGTTATTACTACTTTCATTTCTGCAGTTAGAGCATTGACTTGAGTGGAAGAGGTTATTAAATTTCTTACTTTGTCAGTTACAAAAAAAATCTTGACAATCAAGTTTGTATCGGTTTATCAACTCCATATCATCATACAAGTCCAATATATCTTTGCTGGAAAGTGTTTGTCTCCTTTTTGGTGCCATCTTGTTACTCCTAACTAGGTTAGTTAACTAACTCCAGCTCTCTTAAAGAATTTAGGAGCTGAGACCTAGTCTTAACACTTAGGAACCTTTATGAATCAAACAAAATTTTACTCTGAGCTACTTTATACATACGGCCCTTGAGTTTTTTCGCTGCTACACTAAACAATGACTTGATCGCTCTCTACACAAGCGGTGCTGAAAGTCTGTACACTGATGTTTTTCAACATCCCAGTGTATAGTTATAAGGGATTTTTTATGTTTCAAAACAAAAGAACCAGTACGCTTATATAATGGATTACGCTGTTTTCGAAATGAAAAAGGAAAACATTATGAGGGGTCGTACAAGCTAAATATGTAGAGTGTGTATTATTATTATTTTTTTTTTTTTTTTCCCAGTAATTCAGCAGGCCATTGTCAGTTATTGCTTACATCAACAGGAAATTCCAGAACACAACAACTATTCTTTTACGCAAACAATTTAAATTGTAGACACTTTTTATTATGTATGTGCTAACCTCCAAAATTATTCATGCATTCTGTAGCATTATTCTTCTTCTTTTGACCTCTGCTAGGCCTGCACACTTCGTATCTCCAACTCCAAGCGCCATCTACAGGAGATATTGCCCCTCACAATTTGTATGTCTCATTTGTCTGTCACAGTTCTGGGCCAGGTTTCCCGATAACGATTGATCTTAGCGCTTAAAGGAACACTCCACTTTTTTTTTTTTTTTTGAAAATATGCTCATTTCACAACTCCCCAAAAGAGTTAAACAGTTAAGTTTTACCGTTTTTGAATCCATTCGGCCGATCTCCGGGTCTGGCGGTAGCACTTTTAGCTTAGCTTAGCATAGTTCATTGAATCACATTCACTCTCATTCCGGCGTAATTATCAAGGAACTTTGCTGCCGTACCATGGGTGCAGCAGGCGCAATGATATCACGCAGCACCTGAAAGTAGTCCCCAGTTATATCATAACTAGTTACCTAGCTGGGGACTACTTTCAGACGCTGCGTAATATCATAGCGCCTGCTGCACCCATGGTACGGCAGCAAAGTTCCTTGATAATTACGCCAGAATGAGAGTATAGTTCCTAGCCATATTGGCCTAGAAAATCGCAACTTTTCATTTTCCGTCAGTCTTAGTACATGATGTAACTACAGAAGAGTCAAGTTTTAAATAGGAAAATTGTCGAAACTCTTTGGTCATTTTTGAGTGAGATGCTAATGGTCTAATCCGATTCAATGAACTATGCTAAGCTAAGCTAAAAGTGCTACCACCAGACACGGAGATCGGCTGAATAAATTCAAAAACGGTAAAACTCAACTGTTTAACTCTAGGGGAGTTGTAAAATGAGCCTATTTTCAAAAAAAAGTGGAGTGTTCCTTTAAGAGTGTTTTCTACGAGTCATTTTACAAACGTTCGTTAATGTTTCACGTGCGTTTCCCAAAAATGCACTTAACGCAATTGCACATAGGCGTGCTTTAAGTGCTACTTAGGAGTCACTATCCGTTGGTCAAGTGCTGAAATGTCAGAGATAAAAAAAAATAAATAAATAAATAAATTCTTTATAAATGAAATAATTAAAAAGGGCAGAAAACAAATAAAATAAAATAAAATACACATCACATCTTTATTTTAACACCTAAATAAAACATCCTACAAAAAGTTTTAATATAGTCTGGTTTTCTAAAAAAAAACAAAAAAAAAACAAAGTTTTTGCACAGCGTTTCTTTCTTTCCTCTTTTATTTATTTTTATTTATTTGTTTATTTATTTATTTTTTACTACTTAAAGAGAACATTCCAGGTTAGTATTTTTACAACTTTTTTTAAAACGTTTTATTTTGGTTACGTTATTTTAAAGTATTTAAAAACGTTTTTAAAATGTTTTTAAAACGTAGTATTGCAACATAGCCAATTGCAACCAAAATACGTAAATAGTTTTAAACAGCCATTCAGAGAACAAGTTTTATTTTTGAACATGAAAAAAACTACCTAGGTCCGGACCTAGGTGACGTCATAGCTCGCTACGGGCATGGCTAAAATGATAAACTTTCACTCTGTCAGGGCTGTACTGGGACAAAAAATCGGCCATGGCATTTTTTGGTCCAGGCGGCCCACCACCACCACCTCTGTATATATATATACTACCAGTCAAAGGTTTTTGACCAGTAAGATGTTTAATGTTTTATTGTCTTCTGTTCACCAAGCCTGCATTTATTTGATCCAAAATACAGCAAAAGCAGTACTATTGTGAAATATTTTTTTACAATTTTAAATAACTGTTTTGAATATACTTTAAAATGTAATTTATTCCTGTGATTTCAAAGCTAATTTGCTGCTCAAAAAACATTTATTATTATTATGTTGAAAACAGCTGAGTAGATTTTATTTTCAGGTTTCTTTGATGAATAGGAAGTTCAGAAGAACAGCATTTATCTGAAATAGAAACATTATAAATGTATTTATCATCATTTTGATTTTAAGCATCCTTGCTAAATAAAAGTATTAATTTATATAATCTCTTTACCAAAAAAAAAAAAAAAAAAAAAACTAAATAAATAAATAAATAAAAATAATAATAACAAATAATAAATAATAAAAAAAAATACTGACTCCAAGGTTTTGAATGATATGGTGTATAATGTTACAAAAGCTTTTTTTATTTCAGATAAACGCTGACCTTTGGATTTTTCTATTCATCAAAGAATCAAAAAAAAAAAAAGTGCTCAACTGTTTTAAATATTGATAATAATAATAATAATAATAATAATAATAATAATAAATATTTCTTGAACAGCAAATCAGCATATCAGAATGATTTCTGAAGGATCATGTGACACTGAAGCCTGGAGTAACGATGCTGAAAATTCAGCCCTGCGTCACAGGAATACAGTGGGTACTGAAAGTATTCAGACCCCCTTAAATTTTTCACTCTTTGTTATATTGCAGCCATTTGCTAAAATCATTTAAATTCTTTTTTTTTTTTTTCCTCATTAATGTACACACAGCACCCCATATTGACAGAAAAACACAGAATTGTTGACATTTTTGCAGATTTATTAAAAAAGAAAAACTGAAATATCACATGGTCCTAAGTATTCAGACACTTTGCTGTGACACTCATATATTTAACTCAGGTGCTGTCCATTTCTTCTGATCATCCTTGAGACGGTTCTACACCTTCATTTGAGTCCAGCTGTGTTTGATTATACTGATTGGACTTGATTAGGAAAGCCACACACCAGTCTATATAAAACCTTACAGCTCACAGTGCATGTCAGAGCAAATGAGAATCATGAGGTCAAAGGAACTGCCCGAAGAGCTCAGAGACAGAATTGTGGCAAGGCACAGATCTGGCCAAGGTTACAAAAAAATTTCTGCTACACTTAAGGTTCCTAAAAGAACAGTGGCCTCCATAATCCTTAAATGGAAGACGTTTGGGACGACCAGAAGCCTTCCTAGAGCTGGCCGTCCGGCCAAACTGAGCTATCAGGGGAGAAGAGCCTTGGTGAGAGAGGTAAAGAAGAACCCAAAGATCACTGTGGCTGAACTCCAGAGATGCAGTCGGGAGATGGGAGAAAGTTGTAGAAAGTCAACCATCACTGCAGCCCTCCACCAGTCGGGGCTTTATGGCAGAGTGGCCCGATGGAAGCCTCTCCTCAGTGCAACACACATGAAAGCCCGCATGAAGGACTCCAAGATGGTGAGAAATAATATTCTCTGGTCTGATGAGACCAAGATAGAACTTTTTGGCCTTTCTAAGCGGTATGTGTGGAGAAAACCAGGCACTGCTCATCACCTGTCCAATACAGTCCCAACAGTGAAGCATGGTGGTGGCAGCATCATGCTGTGGGGGTGTTTTTCAGCTGCAGGGACAGGACGACTGGTTGCAATCAAGGGAAAGATTAATGCGGCCAAGTACAGGGATATCCTGGACGAAAACCTTCTCCAGAGTGCTCAGGACCTCAGACTGGGCCGAAGGTTTACCTTCCAACAAGACAATGACCCTAAGCACACAGCTAAAATAACGAAGGAGTGGCTTCACAACAACTCCGTGACTGTTCTTGAATGGCCCAGCCAGAGCCCTGACTTAAACCCAATTGAGCATCTCTGGAGAGACCTAAAAATGGCTGTCCACCAACGTTTACCATCCAACCTGACAGAACTGGAGAGGATCTGCAAGGAGGAATGGCAGAGGATCCCCCAAATCCAGGTGTGAAAAACTCGTTGCATCTTTCCCAAAAAGACTCATGGCTGTATTAGATCAAAAGGGTGCTTCTACTAAATACTGAGCAAAGGGTCTGAATACTTAGGACCATGTGATATTTCAGTTTTTCTTTTTTAATAAATCTGCAAAAATGTCAACAATTCTGTGTTTTTCTGTCAATATGGGGTGCTGTGTGTACATTAATGAGGAAAAAAAAATGAACTTAAATGATTTTAGCAAATGGCTGCAATATAACAAAGAGTGAAAAATTTAAGGGGGTCTGAATACTTTCCGTACCCACTGTAAATTACATTTTAAAATATATTCAAAGCAGTTACTTTAGTAAAAATATTTCACAATATTACTGCTTTTGCTGTATTTTGGATCAAATAAATGCAGGCTTGGTGAGCAGAAGAGAATTATTTAAAAAATAAATAAATAAAAAAACATTCAAAATCTTACTGTTCAAAAACTTTTGACTGGTAGTGTAGGCTAGATCACTGCATCTAGTTGTTTTGGATAAGAATAAAACGTCTGGTCCGACAATATCGTGTCTTTTTTTATTTTTTTATTTATTATTATTTTATTTTTTTTTTTTTTTATCTAGATTTATTCGCATTGGCCAAAAAATTGCGGGGGACGAATTTGCGTTTTATTAAAAAGTGTTTAACGTTACGTATTCTACACTCATGGTGCGCGCACACATTAGGATAGGTTAGATGCCTGCCTCCGTTGCGAGTCCCTATCAAGCACTTTACAGATTCAACTGCTCTCCTCTCCTCCTCCTTTCTGGCTCTTTGGCCCACATCACTCACCGCGGAGCAAGCCGACGAGGAAGAAGTTGGGATGAAGTGATCTTTAGGCGGAGCAAAATACTTCATGGCTCCGTCTATAGCACATTGTGATTGGGTGATTTACACTGTCAATACAGGAGACAAACCAACGGGCCACTGGCTGCTCGCTGTCCCTGCGTGATGGTCCTGGGCAAAAAAAAAATAAATAAATAATAAAAATAAAATAAAATAAATAAATAAAAACTTTCAGTTGGCCCCTAAGTGTGTCGGCCCACCGTGAAAATGCCCGAGTACCAATCAAGCCCTTGCATTTTGCAAGTAATCCGCGTGTCGAACTGTGGGGCCTGGTCCATGGATCGTGAAACAAAAATGCGATCCGTTTAACCCCTAAATGATATAATGTGATTTATATGTAAGTCATGTTGAGATGAAATATTAATTTAAGACTGCACTGTTTTTTTTTTTTTTTTTTTTTTTCGTAGGCCTACGTTTCAGTTGTTTTTATAGTTCTTTTCATAAATTTTGAATATATTTTTAGAAGGACATTTTTGGAGAATCAACAAAATGTGTTTGTTATAAACGTTCGTTCACAGCATGTTTCATTTCACGCACAAATTAGTCCTTAGTGAATGAGACCAAATACTTTTGGGGCCTGCTTTAATCTAGCAAGACTATTTACCACAACAGTCGATAATAACCATGACAAACTTTTTTTATTCTTCTTTAACAGACCCAAATTGGACAGGTACACTTTCACATTGTTTCACAAATTAATTGTTTCACTGAGGTGATGAACTGAGACAGCTGGTAGATGCAAACAACTGATTTTATTGAAATGATTTGAATTTCAGTCTCCCTGCCTCTTCGACTCTAACAGTGACTGAAGACACTTTTCACCATTTTGTTTTTATTTAAATATAACTTTGTATTATAATCTTTGTATTGTATATAATTCTTTCAATTCCTTAAAATATTCTCTCTCAAAATAATATCTGTCTTAAATGATTAATCAACATTGTTTTTTGTTCATATTATTTGTGATTTTATCATAACAGATGTGTGTATCATATTGTGTTGCATTAATAAACCAATCAATCCACTGATGTTGTAATTAATACGTTATGTAAATCAACAAATTATTTACGATGTTTCAACAAATATGTGTACTGTGTTGTCTTAATAAATCGATCAATTGATATAATTAATATACTAATTAAAAATCAATAAATTTCTAAATGTATAACTTTATGTTTTGTCGAATGGTGTTTCAGTAGCTATGTTTCCATCCACCTATTTTTATGCGCATTTTGGACTATCGCATAAAAAATTCGCTGGATGGAAACGCCAAGATGCGCATAAAGTCTGAAAATGCGCATAAAAAAATTATGCGCACAACTGAGTAGGATAAACTTTTTATCCGATAAGAAAAAATGCGCATAAACTACGATGGAAACACATTTACCGAATAAATTCCTCCATGCGCATCAAAAAAGTCATGTGACTTTGCGCTATGAGACGGGATAACTCGACTAACCAGCTGACCGATCTCGTTCACAGCATCTATAAGTTGTTGTAGTCACTCTGAAAAACCTGAGCAAAGTCTGTCATCACAGTATTTCTGTATAATTGTCTTACACGACTGTGTTCCCAAACAGCTGGCATCCTCCGAACGTAGTGGCAGCATTTATTGAGTTACGTCTGCTCTCTCTGAGGCGCAAGTAATTTATATCATATATGAAAATTATTATATTCAATGGCTTCTCCTATATTCTTAGTGATATTTAGTGCCACAGTTTACCAGGAAGTGACGATTTTGTTCTCTTTGACTCGTTGGATGGAAACGGTGCTTTATTCGCATATGTTTTATGCGATATTCCAGTTTTGCGCATAATTTAAATTCGAATCTTTGGATGGAAACATAGCTAGTGTTTTAACGGGTCTCAGATAGAACTGTACTAAACTGTACTAAAGATAAGTTTATAGTCTAAAGTTTTTTTTTTTTTGTTGTTTTTTTTTTGTGATTGCTGGTATGTTCTTTTTATTCGTTTCCAAAAAAAAAAAAATGTATATTGCCTATAGGCACGTTAAACATCCAGTATATATCCAGTAAATATGCTAAAAGCCTAGCCACGTCCAGAAAGTACCACATACGACATGATATTTACGTTTTTAGAACGTGACTACTAACGTTAAAACAACGTTGTGAAATTACGAATTAAAAACGTAAAAAAAGGCAAAAAAACGTTATCACAACCTTTTCACAATGTTAAAAGAAAAAAAAAAAGTTTTTACAACATTTTTGTGTTTGGTGGGTACATAATATTTAAATGCATGTATTTGGCAGACGCTTTTAACCAAAGCGACTTACATATCGTCTAGAGCTGCAGACGTCATATTAAACATGTAACCAGTGGTTCTCAGTTCAACTTAAATATACACCTATGATATCAAAACTACGTGTATTTTCACATCGCAACACATTTATGACGCACTTTAAACAAGGCCATTTTTAATATCAATCTCATAATTGCACTTGGCTGTATACACAAACATATTTACAAATATGATCATTTCAGTTGTATGTATCTGTTCTTGCGAGGAGAAAAAAAAAATACTAAATAAAAACCGCCTTAAGAGTGGTACATTATTTTTTATTTTGTGTTTTTTCCTTATAAACTCCTTTAATAAAATAGGAACTACGGATTAATAAAACGCACGGGGGAAGACGAGACAGAATTCATTAAACACCTTAGCACTGTTAATCTCTATCGCTTATATTCAATGTTAATAGTGAAAACTCGCTCATTCAGTGTAATTTAGGTGGCTCTTAAAAGAGCCTTTGGGGGTTGAATACGGCGGGTTTAAGCGCGTTCTCCGCGGATGCGGCGGGCCAGCTGGATGTCTTTGGGCATGATGGTCACTCTCTTGGCGTGGATGGCGCACAGGTTGGTGTCCTCAAACAGACCGACCAAATAAGCCTCGCTGGCCTCCTGCAGGGCCATGACGGCGGAGCTCTGGAAGCGCAGATCGGTCTTGAAGTCCTGCGCGATCTCTCGCACCAGACGCTGGAAAGGCAGTTTGCGGATCAGCAGCTCGGTGGACTTCTGATAACGGCGGATCTCTCGCAGAGCCACGGTCCCGGGCCTGTAACGGTGGGGCTTCTTGACTCCGCCGGTGGCTGGGGCGCTCTTACGCGCTGCTTTGGTAGCGAGCTGCTTTCGCGGGGCTTTACCACCAGTGGATTTACGAGCGGTCTGCTTGGTTCTTGCCATCGCTGCAATACGTTTCTTTCTCTGTTCAGCAGACGTAGAAAATACAGCTCTCTGTTCCGCGCCTGCTTTTAAAGCATCAAATGGCCACTAGCTCATGATGTCACGAAGATGCAAGGCTTGTGATTGGCTGATGTGTGACGTCTGCGCATGACTGTTAGCCAATGACTGCGCAGCTTCTATTTTCAAACGGGACTGTTTGTATTTCCCGCTCAAAATGCTTTGTTCTGTTTATTACGCATCAAACACACCCTTTACAGGTTTCTTTGTAACGTTGTTTTATTTATTCGTTATGAAATATTTAATCCTTAGTTTCAACGGTTGTGTAGAGATCAGATTTCAGCAACATCCAGACTAAACACGCCATCCGAAGAACTACCTCATAAATGTCACAAAACATTCATAACTTACAGCTGTTATGATTGTATTTGGGTAATTGGCAAATAGGCAGTAAGTGTGTGTGTATATATATATATATATATATGTGTGTGTGTGTTTAAAAGCATCATTTTGAAGAAATACATTTATGTAGTGTGAAGTTTTGATAGAGAAAATAGGGTTGTCCTCCGGTCTGCGTGGATCCGTTAATTTTCACTGTATTTCTGTCCTCTCTCACGCTCATTTCTCTCCCAAAATTCTTTGTTTTAAAAACAAAGTATCATATTTATACTTATTTTCATGACACTCCACAACAGTACAAGTTTTCTGCAAAGACATCAGAAATTATTGTAATGTAATTGTTGTATTTAACAACACTGAACATTAATAAAGGGAGTTACATCTTTAATACATTAAAATGTTTCATAAAAAGACCTTGTCATAAAGATCGAGGCCATCGCCGCTGATGAAGTGTTACAGAAAAGCTCTCTTGAGTAGATAAAATGGGTGGCTCTTAAAAGAGCCTTTGGGTTTGGGAAACAGACTTGTACCCGTTTACTTGGTTTTGGCGGGTTTCTCGGTCTTCTTTGGCAGCAGCACAGCCTGGATGTTGGGCAGCACGCCGCCCTGAGCGATGGTCACTCTGCCCAGGAGTTTGTTCAGCTCCTCGTCGTTGCGCACCGCCAGCTGCAGGTGACGGGGAATGATGCGGGTCTTCTTGTTGTCCCTTGCGGCGTTTCCAGCCAGCTCCAGGATCTCAGCGGTAAGATACTCGAGCACAGCCGCCAGATAGACGGGAGCACCAGCACCAACGCGCTCTGCGTAGTTGCCCTTGCGGAGCAGCCTGTGAACACGACCGACGGGGAACTGCAGTCCTGCCCTGGATGAGCGAGTCTTAGCCTTCGCTCTCGCTTTGCCTCCGGTTTTGCCTCTGCCGCTCATTGTCGATAATTAAAATACTTCTACGTTCGTAAAGCAGAAATAATTAATCCGTGAACCCGCTATAAGGTTTTAAAAGAGCGTGCCAGTCGCCCATTGGTTAAGAGCCTTGTAAGATTTTAAACCAATCACTGAACTTCCCTCCAACACAAAGCCACGCCTCCACAGCTGGCGGTCGGATTATGCAACATTTTAGACAGAAAACATGAAATAACTTGTGATGGGTGATAAGGGGTTGAGTAAATTGAAAATAAAATTGTCAAAGCTAAAGCATTAGTAAATATTGTTTTTAACCTAATTCAATTTAGACAAATGATCCATTAAAACTGTTTATATTAATAAACGTGAAGATTTTTTATTTTCTAAATGCACAGTCAAACATGTAAAACATTGTTAGTCGAGGTAAAGTCTTATGCTGCGTTCAAGTCCTGGGATGTCCTCGTACTTATGAGTTGACAAGTCGCTATTACGACGTTGGGTGCATTCAAGTCACTTTGGTCGGAACAAGATGGCGATTTAACTTGTATACATACAATTCAACTGTTTTTTTTTTTTTTAACTCTACATCTACAAAATGATGAATGAAGAATGTGCATCATTGTGTTTTTTCTTTTTTCTGTTTTTATTTAATTCATGAAGGTAAACTGAATAATTATATATCATATTATAATTATACAATAATATAATATTTTGTACATGTAACTTATATAGTTTTATTGAATATTACAAATAAATAATTTTATTAATTTCAACAACTTTACCGACCCTGCATATCTTTAGTCTTTGGCTGCGTCCATTTCATCCGACATGTTTTTCACTGACACGTCCCCAACTCGGGGCTTAAAGAAAATTTCGAGTTTCCCATTCGTAACAACGACTTTGTGGTGGCGTTCATGTGCGTTCAACTCGTAAATACGATGTATCCGACATGACTTGAACGCACCAAGATACAATCTCATAATAATTTAACTAAGAGTCATAGTGCATGTCAATCTAGAGCAGGGCTATTCATTTGGCGGCCCACGGGCCCAATCCGGCCTGCCAATCATCTTCATTTGGCCCGAGGAAGAGTATGCAGGTTGCACATTCGCCTTGAATTGTTCTTGCACTAGTAAGTTTGTCCACAAGGTGGCAACACTGGCCCGGGCCAGCCAAAAAGAAAAGGGAGAGACGCAATAACAACAATCTACCGGAGACCGCAACATCAATAGATGACAGTTTTGACAAGCACTTATGTGAGGGAGTTATGAGAGATCCACAATTCTAACGTTAGTTTAAACAAGTTTAAAGACAGTGTTATTGGTCATAACTTCTGGCGAGAAATAGCGCAGACACTGGACGAAGATTTTTATCAAAGCAGGAAGTATAGTTTGAAAATCTGCGCGTTTGGCTGTACTCATAAGCTGAGGCGCTTCAGACAAGCACGCCAGCGCTTCAATGGACAAAACCACACACGATGTAAAAATACGTGGTTTTGGCGAGTTACCTCATAAACAGTCTTAAATCAGTTATTAAATCCTAAATGACCGTAAAGAGTTGGGAGAAAATTGGATATGTGTCTTGTGTCATCCGCGTCATGTGCATCAGGTTTTATTAAAAAAACAGCGCTGCTTTTAAAGTGAAACCTGCTGCAGTCTGTGATTGATGTAAATCAAATAACTAAAGAAAAAGAGAAATCACTTGACTGCTCTGCTTGCTGATTAACTTTTGTAGCTTGAATAAAGAATCATTAATATACTGTAGTTTATGCATACAATTTATAGTTTGTGAAGATTACTTTTCACTTAAGTTCAAAAGTTGTTATATTTTTCAAAGCCTATTAAATGTTAAAAATAATATAACATTTAAATTATACTGTAATATTAAATGAATATAATTAATGGCTAAAATTAAAGGGGAAAATGGCTTTAATAGAGACAACAGTAACATTACTTGTATCTATGATACTTCTTCATTAATAATAGGCTAGTAAAAAGATGCCATTAAACACATTTAAAATATACCATCTTTATGTTGTTTCTGTATTAATTTGGAAGTTCCGTGTGAAAATGACAAAATAAATATATTAATATGCGTTTAGACACTTTTTAATTAATTACAGAAAAAATATTAAATGTATAAAAAATGTTTAATTGAATGGCAGACAGCACTAATGTTAACCTTTTATAGATGTTACTGTTGGTAATATTAGTTAATTTTACTGCTGAATATGCATTTAGATCTAGAGTTTTGCTCTTTCTTTAGAGTCAGTGGGTGGCTCTTAAAAGAGCCGTTGAGGAATAAAACAGTAGATTTTTTTATTTCTTCTTGGGAGCTGCCTTTTTAGGCTTGGCAGCTTTAGGTTTTGCTGCCTTGGGTTTGGCAGCCTTAGCCTTTTTGGGGCTCTTTGCTGCTTTCTTGGGCGCTGC
This sequence comes from Spinibarbus caldwelli, assembly GCA_039654775.1. Classification (NCBI taxonomy): domain Eukaryota; kingdom Metazoa; phylum Chordata; class Actinopteri; order Cypriniformes; family Cyprinidae; genus Spinibarbus; species Spinibarbus caldwelli. Next base: position 30,612,612 of record CM077245.1, on the reverse strand, counting down.
TGGCTTCTTTGCTTTCTTGGGGCTCTTCGTCGCCTTCTTAGCGGCTGCTGCGGCGGGTTTCTTGGCCTTCTTGGGCGATTTCTTAGCGGCGGGTTTCTTTGCCGCTGCGCTCTTGGGCTTCTTGGCAGCAGCGGGTTTCTTGGCCGCGGGCTTCTTGGCTTTAGGAGCCGCTTTCTTGGTCGGCTTCTTCTTGGTTTCGGTTTGCTTCTTGCTGAGCTTGAAGGAGCCGGAGGCGCCGGTCCCTTTGACCTGCAGCAGGGTGCCTTTAGTCACCAGGCTCTTGAGGGCGAGCTTGACGCGGGAGTTGTTCTTCTCCACGTCGTAGCCGCCGGCGGCGAGAGCTTTCTTCAGGGCCGCGAGAGACACGCCGCTCCTCTCCTTGGACGCGGACACGGCTTTGACGATCAGCTCACTGACGCCTGGACCTGCTTTCTTGGCTTTCGCAGCGGACTTCTTCTTGGGCGCTTTGGCCGGCGGAGCGGCTGGAGCTGGAGCGGTTTCTGCCATTTCTCGGAGCTGATCTGCAGTCTTTCAAACACTGAGTTCAATGAGTGTCGCTCGAGCGGCGCTGCGCTCTTAAACAACACATGAGAACCTTATAGACTCAACTCGACGCTCTGTGTCTGCGCGCCTCCGCGAGCCCCTCGCGCTATTGTTTCTTCGCTTACATTTAAGGGCAAAACTCGAGTGATAAAATAGTTTGTCGCAGTAAAAACAGAGTGAACACCAAGCAGAGGTTCTTGGCTTTCTGTGGAGACTAAAACGCGCGGCGAGGAAAGGTTTGTTTGGCTCCGGTCAGATCAAACTCGAGGCGAGCATCATCCACGGAACAAAGCCGCGTGTCATTTTAATGCCTTGTTTAAGTGGAAAAGTTGAGAACAGATTAAAATCATCCTCTGTGTGTTTCAGAAACAGTAATCATAGTTAATATGAATGTTTTCTGATACATGTAAAGACAATATCACAATATCGAAAACAAAAGGCAAGTAAAGTATGCTAACATAAATATATGACAAAGATTTTTGGTCAACATTATATTTAAGTTCTAGTATTAAGATATGAATTCGCATTTATACAGTTTTGTTGTGAATTGTCATAGAATATGACAGATATAACAGTGAATTTAGATGTACATATAAATCCAGTTGCAGTTGTTAGTGAAGATTGCTCTAAAATGTTGCAATGACGAAATATTGCACTAAATTAAAATTTAAAATGTTACAGATAAGTTACAATATTGATGTTGTAATACTAGTAGCACTAATATAACATTTTTATGATATGTTACAATAAAGTAACAATAGCACCATTAATTGCTATATGTTAAACACTGACAGTGAATAATATGCTCTGTGTGAATGTTTTGTTCTGTTCCAGTGATTTGCTGCTTGTTTTTGAAGGGAAAAGATATTGCCGATGTTTTATCTAATGGTGTATTTGCAGGGGGTGTTTAAGAAGATGTCAGGCATGTGTCATGCCAAAGGAGAATCAGCATTCCCATTAAGTTATTTTCTCATTTTTATAGCCATTTTCGTCAAGGTAATGATTGTGTCAGAGGTCACTCATCAAAATATATTGATCAAATAAAGCAAGAGACAGCACTGAGGTCACAAATTTCTAATATTCTGATGGTGTAACCTCTTTTGAAATGTGAATTCACAATATAATATAGCATCCACAATGATTGTTTGATACATTTAGACAGTTTTTTTTTCTTTCTTTCTTTTATAATGATGATGGATTAGTGTTGAGTTTAAAGGTTCAGTTTAATTAAAAGAGTGGAAGTGAGGAAGCTGGGGGATCTGGGACCCCCAAAAGAAGTGAAAAATAGATTTGGTGTCTCCCAGATATTTTTCAATTTAGTAAAAATAAAAATGACAAATCTGAGTTAATTCACACAGATAGGACACCATAAATGTCCTGAATTAATTTCTTACAATCATTCATGTGACTGAAGTCTGTTTTTAGATTATTTGTCATGTATATTTAAAATGTAAATGTCCCTACATCTAAAGATCGCAAAGCCCATGACAGAGTGTGAACGCAAGGACTGTCTGAATGCTGAATTTACTTAAAATATTCCTACTAGCCAGGATACATCAGCTAACTAACTTTAGCTAATTACTTACCTGTCAAGGAGAATATTAGCCAACTCAACATTCGTTTTGAAAACTTTGTCTGTTTTAAGCTGTCTCCATCTCTCAAACGCATCTCCAATATTTATACGGCTTTTATTATACAGTTGATCATACACTTTTTTGGATGGATGCCGAGGTTTTTTTGGATGGGTAGAATGTTCGATCTCTGACTCTAACCCATTTCATTTGGCAGCTTCTCTGACTGAAATTAAATATCGTCGCTGTCGGGCGGAATCCTCGTATCTCCAAAACCATTATTTTTCAGGAAATTAAAAAAACGGCATATTTTTTGAGTTATTAAACATTGTATCGTTAAAGTTGGTATTATAACTTATATTGCTATCAAATACTGTTGTGTACCAACATTAAGACAACATTTCCCCAAAATCATGTTTAATCGGAGATAGGAGATTTATGATTTGGGAGCAGGGAGATACGAGATTACGCTGTCATTGATAAGAATGGTTCGGACACAGACGCCGCTGCTGCCAGCAGTGTTCATCAAAGTCTGCGGTCACGTTGATCCTTTTGACAAGAGACAAGGCTTTAAGAGCTAATCAGAGCTAATGATTCTGGTTACATACTTCTTCCTAAACTCTATTTTAAACGTTAGAGCTATGAGTGATGCAATACCAAAATAAAACGATAAACTGACTAGGCTGTCTAATAGGCGGAAATTAATCTGCACGCAAACAAAGTCGGCGGTCGCGTTAGAAAAGGCTTCAGTAGTTAACCAAAGCTAACGACTGTGGTTACATACATCTTCCTAAACTCATTTACCTCAGAGGACGTGTTGCTCGACGAGGATTCGTTGCGACTTTCAATCTTGAGGAGCAGGGACGTGCAGAGAGTTCCTCAGGGGCAGGGGCTCAAATGTAAAATAGGGGCAATGTAAAATAAATAAATAAATAAATAAACAAATTATATATATATATATATATATATATATATATATATATATATATATATATATATATATATATAGGTCAAAAGTTTGGATACATTACTATTTTATATTTTTGTAAGAAGTCATTTATGGTCATCAACCCTGCATTTATTTGATCAAATTTTTAATATACTTTAAAATACATTTTATGCAATTCTGATTTATTATCAATACTGGAAACCTGTGATACTTTTTTCAGGATTCTTTGATTAATAAAAAGTTTAAAAAGCACAGCATCTATTTAAAATATATATTTTGTAACAATATACATTGAAAAGCTTGGGGTTTTGATTAAATGCTGTTCTTTTTATTATTTTTTTTTATTTATCAATGAACCCCAAAACAGGTTCCAAAAATAATTAAATAAATAAATAAGCAGCACAACTGTTTCCAATATTGATAATAAATCAGCATATTATATCTGAAGGATCATGCACTGAAGACTGGAGTAATGATGCTGAAAATTCAGCTTTGATCACAGAAATAAATGATATTTTAAAGTATATTAAAATAGATAAACATTCTTTTAAATTGTAATAATATTTCACAATATTACAGTTTTTCTGTATTTTTGATAAAATAAATGCAGGTTTGATGAGCATAAGACACTTTCATAATGCTGCATAATTATCAAAAATGGTAATATGATAAAATCCTTTCATGTCACCATTTCGCCAGCCTACACTTCACATAATAGGCCTGTAGGTGGCACTTGGGCTTCATTAATTATGATAGTTTCATGAAATAGTAAACGGTGCTTCATACACAAGCATCCATTTTCTCAGCGATGCAATTTGATTTATAAAATGAGACAAACCGCAGATCCAGATCGCTCTACAAATAAGCTTGTCTGCCCCATGTCATTTTTCAACCGATTTATGAATAAGAACGGAAAATGTCTGCTCCAATTCACATTATTGTCCAATGAAATGTGTCAGATCATGATTGGTTGGTGTATTATACATGACAAACGGGCATTGATGAATTATGTAATATTCTCTAAACTATATAATATATGGAATTTTTATTAAATCGACACACTAACTTTGATTACTGATGGAAAAAAAAAAGTTTAAAATATTGTTTGGTTTATTTTCTTTCCTTCCCGTCGATCTATTCACTGAAAGAACCATATATGCTTGAGAGCCTATGGTTTCCGGACAGACTGTGGAATATCAGTCAGTCGAGCAAAACACACGCAACCCATAACAGCCTCAGATTGACAGATATCTAAAAATAAACAGGAATTTTCCGACTTTTGAGCGATTAGTTACCGTTTTGTGCACATTGTCATGTTAATTATAATTCAAATTCATTTTGTTTTATTGACTACAATATCATTGCTATTTGTCTGAGAGGTTCACTTTTGAATAATTTTGATAAAGGGCAGTGGCTTGAGCCCCCAAAGCCCCCTCTTCTGCACGTGCCTGTTGAGGAGACATAAAGCCGCGAGGCTCCAGCGGAGTGAAGAAGAGGCGGAGTTACGAGGATTCTCAGACAGTTGAAGTGTCCATTGGAGTTAAGAGATTTGCGCTCAAGCTATTTTCAACACTTTAGATTGGTTATTAATTTGTAAAAATAACAGACCCACGTGGGGACTGACAAATAGCATAGATTTGTGAAAAAATATGAAATTGACAAAATTTGGACATACGAGGTTTCCACCTGACAGCGACGATATGCTGTGTTTTCCGCCAACTGGCAACCCAGGGTGGCGAAATACAATTGGGTAAACTGGCAGTGGATGGGTTACACAGACCAAAACAGAGGCTGCGTCCGAAATGGTATACTCAATGAGTAGGTACTTAATTTCAATAAGCACTTACTTAACGAGTGCTAAATGAGTACATACTCTACAGCCAAATCTCGTTGAGTATGAATGCAATCCTTCATCCGCCATGTTGACGTTATCATGTGACCTATGACGCTACATAAGCGCAACAACTTATGATAGATATGAGCGGAGTCCAAGGTGGCAACGATGTAGGTGGATGTGTGTTTGCTCTTCAGGGAAATAAAGGTGAAGTGGTCATATAACCAACTGCTTAGACTGGTGATAACACACACATAATAAGTGAAAAAGTCATGTAATTCCCTTTTGACATCTTTATGCATGAAAAAAAGAGGAAAGAAGAAAGTTACAGGCTTAGCTTGACAACATGGCTTCCAACGCGTCTGATACAGTTGATCAGTTTGAGGATTCAGCATCAGCCACTAGTAGCACTGAAGTTTCAGAGAGATACGGAATCACAACGGTTTGACACATGTCCAGACTTTGATAATGAGGTTATTGTCGCTGCTCTTTCTGATGTTCCTCAGAAGCTAGCTGCGAAAAAATCGAAAAGCGCAGAATCTAACGGTAGTTGAAACAGTAATGAGGAGGTCTTGGCTGCAATGCGCGAGCTGGCTTTAAAGCACGACAAGACTTTTCAAAAGATCTCAGCGATCGAAACTACCACCGAAGCAACCTCGAAACAAATCAAGAGTCTGACAGCGACGGTGCAAAAGCTTATTGTGGATGTCGGCGTTCATAAAGAGGCTCTTGATCATTTGGAATCAGAGGTCCACGCTTTGAGAAAGGAAAACAAATCATTGAAAGCAAATGTACGGGAATGTAGCTGTTTCAGTTGGAGATGGTGTCTAAAGTTGCACGGCGTTGCGGAAAAAGATGGAGAGGATGTCGGAAGCGTGTTCTTAACATACTAGAGAAGATCGCTCCTGGAATCGGAGAAGGGCTCCAGGACAGTGTCGATGTCGCTCACCGTCTGGGACTGAAACGAGTGGATGGTAAGGCCAGATCGATCATAATCCTTTTCTCACTGCGCCGCATTCGTGACATTATTTGGGGCGCTGCCAAAGGCTGCAAATTTCTAATTGACAACAAACTGTGTCTTTCGGAGCCTCTATCTCCTGACGATAGAGCGGCGCAGGACAAGCTCTGGTCTCTTGTGAAAAAGGCACGCGAGGAGGGCAAGAGAGCAAGCTTCCGCAGCTCTTTCGCTTTGATTGATGGGAAGCAAGTCTTCTATTCGGATGTTACCTAAGCTAAGCCACTGACTGCACTGGCTACCTCTCTCATGCAATGTTCTAAAAACACATAAAACAGTTAACAACACCAGTGGCGCCTGCAGGTGTACGGCTGTACGCACTATACGTACCGTGAGAGCTGACTGACCTGAGATTTGCCCCGCAAACATTTCAGCGTAAATTATAGGCCCGTGTGTCCCGCATTTCTGTCGACTGAGCCAGCCATGCCATTAATAATGAAGTTATCAGTCTTTTGCATGCCAGAGTAAATTTCTGCTTATAAACATTATGCCAAATAAAAACAGAAAATCATGCTACATGCACTTCCATGAGATCGGGTTAAACTACAACAATTAATAGTTTATTTTACAAATGGGAATACAATTCATGACAATGTTTTACATTCAAGCTACCCGTAAAATTTATAGTGAAAAGTTCTTTAAAATCATCTGGAATGCAATAAAGTAATTTTAAAGCTGTTTTAAAGCATTTGCTGCATGGATTAAAAAAAAAAAAGTAACTAGCTCTGTCTTGTATGTCGGCATTGTCAGTGTCCTCTTTGCTCAGTACAAGCTATTTCGTAAATGAAAACTAAGACGAAAACGACTGGTCAAAAAACATTTTCGTAAACTGAAATAAAAAAAAAAAAATCTAAATTAAACGAAAAACTAAAATAAAACTAAACTAACAACAGTTATTGCGAAACTAACTAAAATAAAATAATAATTATCAAAAATAAATAATTACCTTCTCACCCCATGGCGGAAAAATATATGAGCTGTGTGTCGGTTTAGGGAAATACCCGTAAATGGAGCATCATGCATGTGAGGTTATCTGACGAGAGACGCAAAGTTTAAAGCAGAATCTTGCATGGGTCCTGTTTGGTAAACCTGCATCCGCAGTAACAGAACACCCAACCCGTTATCCGACAGCAGCACCAATTAAATTCTGTACACGACCCGTTTGAGATAAAGACCACGTTCTGAACTGCACCCGCATTAAATAGGCTACTGCATCAGTAAGGCAAAATTATTTGTTGTCTCATGTAACACAAGCAATCAAACCAAAATAGGCATTCTAAGTTGGTGTTTTGATGAAAAATAGACAAGCAGCGCATCAGAAGAAAGATAAGAACGTGCATCCTTCCTGTAAACAATAAAAACTTTTGCCTACATCTTGTGAACAATCTGTCAGGCTGTTTTGAACAAATGTGCACATAAACTACTCACTTAATTCTTCATAAATGAAAAGAACATATTTAGATATGCCTTTACTGTTAAGTGCCACTGTCTCACCTTAAACTCTGCAGCGTATATGATATGTGGCCATTAGTCATTGACAGAAGAATTAAAAATAAACCTTAAAAACAAAATGATAAATAGGCTACAGAAAGCGAGCAATGAGCACTCCCAAGCTGCCATTCACTTCAGCTGCAGTGTGAATGGCTATAATGCACAACGCTGCAAAACGAATGTTGAGGCTCCTCCATTATTATTGAATTTCATTAGTCCCACTTATGATTTATGCGTTCATTATATGTTAAATCTAATAAACTTTAACTATGCCTATTTAAACTAAACCTAAAACTGAAACCAAACTATATAAAAACTAAATAGAAATGTGTTCACAAAATAAAAACTAAACTAAAACTAACAAAGTTATTAATGAAACTAATAAAAAACTAAACTAAATTTGAACAGGTGGACTTAGACAAAGACTTAGACAAAGAACATACAAAAATCAGTAGCCTACAATACAAATTACATGATCAGGAAAACATTATAAAAATGACACAGTAAGACAGTTGTAAGTGCTTTAGAGTTGCTGGATGTAAGAAATGTGTCTAGGTAGGATTTAAGTTCTTTACAGAAAAAAAAGTAGGGCTTAGCACCTTGAAACATTTGTGTAAAAAATAAATATAGAAATAAATAAATAAAATAATAAAAAAAATACATAAATACATACATTAATGTTTATGAAAAGTAGCATTCCTTAACATCTTTATGAAAGTTGTGATGACCAAATAAAATATGTTTGTACAACAAAGATAGACTCTGTGAAGAGAAAGCACATACAATACAGAAATGTGTGTGCTCCTACAAACGCCATTGAGGTTTTTCACAGATCACGTTGTAGGATCAGAACGAGTCAGACAAAGTTAAGATTCGATCCGAACATTGAAACATGAGGAGCCGAAATTCCAGAGAGGATCCCAAGGCTGCAACAGGATGTTCGTCATAAATCAAATTCCTATCTCCAGCCCTCTGAAGAAAGCAAACCAACAAGCCTCATTCACAGAACAGCTTGCAACATTAAAATAAAAGAACATTTATTGATAAGTCCAATGAAGGAAGGAAACTGTCAAATTTGGGGCAAGTAATGAAGACTGATGGTCAAAGAGATGGCCATCACATGTGTTCCACGATAGAAATCACAGGTTCTCTTATCTCCACATAGAAGAAAGATCAGACTGAAATTCCTTTGTCCACAGAGTCGTTTCCATATGCACCTAAAATCATCTTAAAAGGACTTATGAGCAACTAATGAAGTCCATATTATGTATGTAACCCACACAATTGATGATCATGTTTTAATCACATATTATGTATGTATTTTAATAACTAGGGAATAGTTTAAGAGTTCATATCCATGTTTGGTATGTATGAGTTTGAAAAATCATGCTTTAAATGTTTCTTCCAATCAATTCTTTGTCAAATGTACCATAGTCTTGTTAGAGAAATCATGTCCAAAATTGTACTCTGTAAGAGCGGGAAAATTTGGACCATATGACTGATAAGATAACATGTTAGATTTATGAATGGGGAGGAGAAACATACAACACCACGAGCCAAGATCATTTCTAATTGGTCAAGACGTCCAGATAGGACGGTCTAGAAGCCGAGTTTAAATACTCAGGACAGCTCTTTCTCTTGGCTCTTCCTCTGCTTCTCAGATCTCCTCTCTTTTGCCACCGCGTTTCGACGCTGCACTTTGAGCGTGCTCTGGCCTACATGCCAGCTGCCAACACAATGAGAAGTAAAACCACCTAGTCTCGTTACGTTCTTTTATTCTTTTACTTTAATTTCTTGTCTTTCCATGAGAGTTTTAAGTTAAGTTTGCCGCAAAGTCCAGCTTCGACTGCACCCGCCCAAACTTCAACCAGACCAACTCCGCATGAAGAGCCAACGCCCAAGACTTTACTACGAAAGACCACTGAATTCAGCCAATCAGCAACCTCGGGAAAACCCCTTTCTCCAAAGACACAAGGGAATCCCTTAAGCCAACACAAGCAAGTACAACCTCCAGACTTTTGCTGAGTCGGTGCAGTTTAATATAAATTTTAGCCTCACTGAGAAACTCAATGCGAGGGTCAATGATTGATGGTTCAGGTCTATAGGTAAACTTGGGATTTCACATTTTCATTCTGTAAACTCATCGTTTCCTCTCTTTCTGCAACGTTTGAATGTGTGAATGCGTGTGTTCATGTGTTAGATTAGATTAGTTTACATGTCTTAGGTTTATATAAATAAAGTCTTATTTATATTGAAAAGATATATATACAGGTGCATCTCAATGAATTAGAATGTCATGGGAAAGTTCATTCATTTCAGTAATTCAACTCAAATTGTGAAACTCGTGTATTAAATAAATTCAATGCACACAGACTGAAGTAGTTTAAGTCTTTGGTTCTTTTAATTGTGATGATTTTGGCTCACATTTAACAAAAACCCACCAATTCACTATCTCAACAAATTAGAATACTTCATAAGACCAATAAAAAAAAAAAAAATAAAAAAAAAAACTTTTTTAGTGAATTGTTGGCCTACTGGAAAGTATGTTCATTTACTGTATTTGTACTCAGTACTTGATAGGGGCTCCTTTTGCTTTAATTACTGCCTCAATTCGGCGTGGCATGGAGGTGATCAGTTTGTGGCACTGCTGAGGTGGTATGGAAGCCCAGGTTTCTTTGACAGTGGCCTTCAGCTCATCTGCATTGTTGGGTCTGGTGTCTCTCATCTTCCTCTTGACAATACCCCGTAGATTCTCTATGAGGTTCAGGTCTGGTGAGTTTGCTGGCCAGTCAAGCACACAACACCATGGTCATTTAACCAACTTTTGGTGTTTTTGGCAGTGTAGGCAGGTGCCAAGTCCTGCTGGAAAATGAAATCAGCATCTCCATAAAGCTTGTCAGCAGAAGGAAGCATGAAGTGCTCTAAAATGTCATGGTAGGTGGCTGCGTTGACTGTGGACTTCAGAAAACACAATGGACCAACACCAGCAGATGAAATGGCAGCCCAATTCATCACTGACTGTGGAAACTTCACACTGGGCTTCAAGCAGCTTGGATTCTGTGCCTCTCCAGTCTTCCTCCAGACTCTGGGACCTTGATTTTCAAATGAAATGCAAAATTTACTTTTATTTGAAAAGAGGAATTTGGACCACTGAGCAACAGTCCAGTTTTTTTTTTTTTTCTCCTTAGCCCAGGTAAGATGCTTCTGACATTGTTTCTGTTTCAGAAGTGACTTGGTAGCCCTTTTCCTGAAGACGTCTGAGCGTGGTGACTCTTGATCACTGACTCCAGCTTCAGTCCACTCCTTGTTAAGCTCTCCCAAGTATTTGAATCAGCTTGGTTTGACAGTATTCTCAAGCTTGTGGTCATCCCTGTTGCTCATGCACCTTTTCCTACCCCATTTCTTCCTTCCAGTCAACGTTTCACTTAATATGCTTTGATACAGCACTCTGTGAACAGCCAACCAATCAGTATTGACCTTCTGTGACTTACCCTCTTTGTGGAGGGTGTCAATGATTGTCTTCTGGACAACTGTCAGATCAGCAGTCTTCACCCTTGATTGTATAGGCTATTGTATAACCATTTTGAAGGTTCAGGAAACCTTTGCAGGTGTTTTGAGTTGATTAGCTGATTGGCATGTCACCATATTCTAATTTGTTGAGATAGTAAATTGGTGGGTTTTGTTAAATGTGAACCAAAATCATTACAATTAAAAGAACCAAAGACTTAAACTACTTCAGTCTGTGTGCATTGAATTTATTTAATACACAAGTTTCACAATTTGAGTTGAGTTAGTGAAATAAATTAACTTTTCCACAACATTTTAATTCATTGAGATGCACCTGTATATAGTGGGTCACGGCTTGATGATCATGGGAAAATGTGGGTCCCAAGGCCAAACCAGTTGATAACCACTGATTTAGAATGTATGTAAAACTGACATCTGAAAGAAGTCTATCAGACGTTTGTAGACAGCAGATGCTTTCCAGATCAAGAGATCTTTAAGACATCTTGCAGACGTACGTGTGCTATCTGGGTACTTGTTTTATAGTGCATATTTAATAGGCGTAATGTAGAACGCGTGGGTAAATTAATATACTTTGTAAAATATTAACTTTAAGATATCTTCTGTACACGTTCACTACATAAATATTTAAAACCGATTACAGTAGATCCACATACAGATATATAATACACAAATACTTTAAACCCGCTAAAAGCTGAATCATCTTGTTCTTACACAAAACAATATTTTTGATTAAGAGTAAAATAAAAAATAAAAAAACCCTAAACATCAGTTTTTCAATTTTTTTTTTGTAACGCGCGCGCATACATATACACACACACACACAAAGAAGCTCTTTGAGTGAGTATATAGGTGGCTCTTAAAAGAGCCTTTGGGATGGTCTAATATTTTCAGGTTATTCTACTTGGAGCTGGTGTACTTGGTGACGGCCTTGGTGCCCTCAGACACGGCGTGTTTGGCCAGTTCCCCGGGCAGCAGCAGACGCACAGCGGTCTGGATCTCTCTCGATGTGATGGTGGAGCGCTTGTTGTAGTGAGCGAGACGAGACGATTCACCGGCGATGCGCTCAAAGATGTCGTTGACGAAAGAGTTCATGATACCCATCGCCTTGGAAGAGATCCCGGTGTCAGGATGAACCTGCTTCAGGACTTTGTAGACGTAGATAGCATAGCTCTCCTTCCTAGACTTTCTGCGCTTCTTTCCTCCCTTTCCGGCGGTCTTTGTGACGGCCTTCTTAGAGCCCTTCTTGGGCGCAGACTTTGCTGGTTCAGGCATGATGATGGGGACGAATCAACTGTTAGAATGAGCCGGACACAAGTATTTATTCACTAACCTATGCTAATATTCAAAGAGATGTGGTGCCTTCTGATTGTGTGTTTTCACAGACAAACCCCATAAACTGGCATGTGATTGGAGAACTGGAAGTATCACGAGAGGAACGAGGGCCAATCACAGGCGGTGAAATGATAGCCCCACCCACCGCTCCATGTTTGAACGACTTCAGCCCACAAGTTTCCTTTGTTTCAGTTCCCGCTCTTTTTGTTTAGTCATATTCTATACAAGAAAACGAATAGGTTTTAAATATCTTGCAGTGTAATTTTTAAAACCCTTATAGACTCACTGAGAAAATTAGGAGAATAGAGAGCAATAACGATTAAGCATTTTTATTCTGTTCTAACTTAATTGCCATCTGATTGTTTTCTGTTATTGTGAATCACTTAAATTAAAAGAAACCGCTAAACAAGCAAATGAAAATGCCATGTAAAACAAATAATTATGCTTTTCTGTAGGAAACAATATTATATAGGCTCCAGTTTTGAGAATCAGAACCCCACTAAGAGCTTTTCTGCCAAGTATGTTTACACACACGAGAAATTTTGGTGACAAACGCTTCCACACAACACAAATAGAATGACAGCAAGACCGAATAAAAACATCAGAAAGAAATATAGATTAACTAAAAACCGTTTTCGGTTCAAATATTTGAAAACACTTATTCTCAATGGAACACACCAGCATTAATCTAGTACCACTTATTTAAAAATGGGTGCATTTTCAAGCGTTGTGCTAGCTTTCACCTAAAGCATAAAACACTAACATTATTTCAGGATCGGCTCTTTATGTGACAGTGTGGGTGGCTCTTAAAAGAGCCGTTGGGTTTGTAGTTTCTTCTCTTGATTGAACGCCTTTAACCCCCGAAGCCGTACAAGGTGCGTCCCTGTCGTTTCAGCGCGTACACAACGTCCATGGCGGTGACGGTCTTTCTCTTGGCGTGTTCGGTGTAAGTGACCGCATCGCGGATAACGTTCTCCAGAAACACCTTCAGCACACCGCGGGTCTCCTCGTAGATCAGACCGGAGATACGCTTGACGCCGCCGCGGCGAGCGAGACGACGAATAGCGGGTTTGGTGATTCCTTGGATGTTGTCGCGGAGAACTTTACGGTGACGCTTAGCGCCTCCTTTTCCGAGTCCTTTACCGCCTTTGCCTCTTCCAGACATGATTGACACTCTTTCTGTTTCTGTGGACAAACAAAAACGAATACGTGAACACTGCAAGGAGGCCTTTTACGTTTCCTTACAGGACCTAACTGAAACCAACCCCGTGTCACATCACGTACTCCCCGCCCCCCGCTGGTTAGAGCAGGAAACAATGTGGTTTAGCGCCAATCTTTATCTAAAGATGTATGTCCTTTGTTTCATTTTATAATCCAAGTTTTATAAAATTAATTTGACAAAGAAGATTTATAAAATCACATTTACATAATATTTACACGCATGTATTTGGCAGACGCTTTTAACCGAAGCGACTTATATCATCATCATCGTTGTCTAGGCTAGAGAGCTTCAGGAACGCGCTCCATAATAAACGGAGAGCTACAAATGTCAAACATTTAACTAGTGTTTCTCAATTCCCCTTAAACATGCACCTATGATAACAAAACTACATGTATTTTCACATTATACATCGCAACACATTTATGACGCACTTTAAACAAGGCAATTTATAATGCCTTATCAATCTCATAAATGGGTCATTCCTGGTATCCGGTAACATTTTGGCTTCATAATGTTTGGAAAAAAGTTAGGTTTTTCATGTTTTTATCATTCTACCAAAATAGTGACATGTTTAACTACATGGAACACATACTGGTCAAGCTCAGTGACTTAAAAAATAATAATTATGGGTATACTTTTCAGACACTCACTGTGAATGTATTCCACCCTGTTAGGGACATATACATAGTTATCACAAAATCGTAATAATGTTAATGTTAAACAATAATTAGCAATAAAAAGATATTATATGTCCCTTATGCCATAATGGTATTTTTTTATTCTTGAAACAAAAACAAAAACAATTATTAATGAATAGAATATGTCTTGATTATTAAGAACAGGTACTTTTTATGCCCATTTTTGCCAACAGGATGGTAAATAATATAATTTTTTTGCTCAAAAACATATATATGCTTGTAATGCTCCTCACCTCACCAAATAAGACAAAGGTATGCCAAACATTTAATGTTGCTTTCAAATTATTATTTGAAATTACTTGTCTAACAGGCTGGAACGGAGCATAACAGGGTGGAACATCAGTGTTAACAGATTCTAACAGCAAATGAGCTTTCCGTCACTGTCCTGCATGGTTTGCCATCTGTAATGTGTGGAACTGCACCTCCATAATATTGTTTCAAAACAATACAAAAAAAAATGAAATCCAGATTTCCTTTGGGGGAGGGACACAAAAAAAAAAAAAAAATAGCTATGTGGTTCCTTATCACAATCAATCATGATGACAAGTGGCAAAACAAATCTCTGTTCAGGTGGCTAGAGAAATAATTAATTAGAGAAAACAGACATAAGAAATTATTATTTATTTTTAATTTATAATTGATAAAAATATAGATGCTGTAATTAATTCTAATTAACTAGATTAACAAACAAAAACACAAAAATCATCACAAGAAGGAACATATTTGTTAGATTTGGCTACATTTGTTCTTCTGTGTACCTCCATGTTGCCTGGTCTACTTGTAAATAATGCTTAATGGTTCTGCACAGTATTTTATATATACACACACACAAACTACTGCTCAAAAGTTTTAGATCAGTAAGATTTTTAATGTTTTTAAAAGAAGGCTCTTCTGCTCACCAAGGCTTCATTTATTTGATCAAAAATACAGCAAAAACAGTTATATTGTGAAATATTTTTACAATTTAAAATAACTGTTTGTTATTTGAATACATTTTAAAATGCAATTTATTTCTGTTGGCAAATCTGAATTTTCAGCATCATTACTCCAGTCTTCAGTGTCACATGATCCTTCAGAAATCATTCTAACATACTGATTTGCTGCTCAAGAAAGCTTTTGTAACATTATCACTACCGTTCAAAAGTTTTGGGGTCAGTAAGAATTTCTTTCTTTCTTTTTTTTTTTTTTTTTGGAAAGAAATTAATACATTTATTCAGCAAGGATGCATTAAAGTGATAAAAAAAAAAACAGTACAGACATTTATAATGTTGCAAAAGCTTTCTATTTCAGATAAATGCTTTTCTTTTGAACTTTCTATTCATCAAATCATCCTGAAAAGAAAAAAATAAATAAATAAATAAAACTGTACACTGTTTTCAACATTGATATCAACAAATCAGCATATTAGAATGATTTCTGGAGGATCATGTAACACTGAAGACTGTAGTAATAATGCTGAAAATTCAAGTTTGCCAACACAGAAATAAATTGCATTTTAAAATGTATTCAAATAGAAAAGTTATTTTAAACTGTAAAAAATATTTCCCAATATTACTGTTTTTGCTATATTTTTGATCAAATAAATGAAGCCTTGGTGAGCAGAAGAGACTTCTTTTAAAAACATTAAAATTATTGCTGATCTAAAACTTTTGAGCAGTAGTGTACATACATACAATTGTATTCATGTACATTACCACTCAAAAGTTTTATGGAGGTAGATTAATTTGCAGCATACAACAAATACTATTTATTCTATTAGAGTTTCACATTCCACCCTGTTAGGTTAATAGACCTAACAGGATGAAAATTTTGAGCTAAATGAGTTTTTTGAGTGATCAACATTTAGCTCTCTAATCTTCTACAGATGAACATAACCTTTACAACTATGTCAGATATGTTTTTTTTTTTTTTGATCGGACAAACATTCTCCATAATATAGCCTAACAGGGTGGAACTTTAAGAGTGTGACAAGTAGGACAACATTTCAGAAACTTAAAAAAAAGGTAGGAGTGAGAGTTGACACTTACCTCCATTTATACAGTTGAATTCCAGCGAAAAAATAAAAATAAATAAACAATATCACTTCCTGAAAATGATCTCAGTGGAATTGTAGTCTATTTTGGAAGGCGAGGGAGTACATACTAACAGGGTGGAAGATGACTTTAGGGACACGGTAAATGAAGAAAATTGTAAAAAACAAATAATAATAATAATAATAATAATAATAATAATAATAATAATAATAATAATTAAAAAAAAATATAAATAAATATAGTTTCAGATTATTTATATGTATGATTAGATGAAGTTTAGCCTAGTCCATAAGATAATTTTAAAATATTCTGAGGTTTATAATCATTTCATGACCCATATAATTGCACTTTATTATATACACATGCATATTAAAAGTAGGATAATTTCAATTGTGTTTCTCTACAGAAGTGTGTGTTTTTGCGAAACAAAGTTGATTAAGAGTGGCACATCCACGTTTCACCTCATGTTTTGCTTGTTTATAAACACCTGTGATAAAATAGGAACTACAGATTAATAAAACAAACGGAAAACAGAATTAATTAAACGTTTAAATATACTGCTAATCTCCCAGCAAACACAACAACGTTGTCAAAACGTTTTTTTTTTTCACGTTGTGAAAAGGCCGTGATAAGGTTTTTTTTTTTTTTTTTTCCCTACGTATTTAATACGACAAATGCCGGCTTTTTTGACGTTATACTTTTTTTTTCACGACATTGTACAAACGTTTTTATAACTTTTTTTTTTATTTTTTATCACGATCGTATGTCTCCTTCCAACGTTTTAAAAACGTACTTACCATGTCCAAACTGGTACTTTACATGTTGCCATCAAAATGTTTTCTTTACTGTGTTAAATCTGAATATTAATCTTATTACCAGCCCTTTTTTACATTTCACCTTACTTGTAGCGTTGCTGACCTCTGGTTGTTGTCCATTTTATAAGCCTACGTTTATGTAGGCCTAATAATTTATACTACACACAAATTTAGTCACTCATTGTATTTATTCACAAAATATAAAAAAGTAATATGATATGGGTAGTTCACACACACACACACACACACACAAAATCTAAACAAGACAAATGCATAAATGCATAAATAAATAAATATCAACAAAACAAAATGGTTTCAAATAAAGTACAACATAATTATGCAGTGACTGGCAAATTTGAATATGAGCACATTAACAAAGTCCTAGAAATTTCAGTGCTTAAATATTTTAACAGAAAAAAAAAGCAGCATTTCTTTTGTAAAATGTAAAGAATTTAATTTCAACAAGTTACAAATAATTTTATTGCAGTTATAATAATAATAATAATAATAATAATAATAATAATAATAATAATAATAATATTACAATCTTATTACTTGTTTGAAATAAAACTAATGCTAATATTTTAAGATTTTTTTTTTCAACACAAATTACAGGTATATGGAATCCAATTTAGAACATGTTTAAATAATATATAATAAATACAGTTTATAATGGCTATTATTGTTTAATAAATAATATTTTATAATATGTGCATACCTGATTTTGAAAAAAAAAAAAAAATGTCTGTTAGCGATTTTTCAGTGCTTTCATTGCAGGTTACATTGTTATGCCAGTAGGTGGCAGCGAGGGACTGTCTTAATGAGTTAGTTAGTAAACCATTCATTCAGTGCTGATTCATTCAGTTGCCGAATTCTGTGACCCACCAAATTATATGAGGTTAGGAACATTAAATAAATAAATAAATAAATAAATAAATAAATAAATCCCTTGGTTATTATAGTAATTCCATGGTAACCACAAATTAACCATGGTTTTGCAACAACATATTTAACTATGGTTATACAAATGGTAATCAATACAGCAAAAAAAAAAATAAAAAAAGGGTAGGACTAGGGGTTGGGTTTAGTAGTAGGTCAGATTAGCTCAAAGCAGTGCCTATAGGGTCACAGAATTCAGTGGGTCACAAAATTCAGTGCAACACCAAAAAGAAAAGGTTGTAAAGAAGTAAATTGTCTAAACCAGGGGTTCTCAACTCTGGCCCGAGAGATCCACTTTCCTGCAGAGTTTAGCTCCAACCCTGCTCCAACACACAAACCATGTAGCTGTCAATTGAGCCTGAAGGACTAATAGAGCCTTGGAGATGCTCTTCAACAGGAGGCCTGCTCCAACTCTAGTGCACAGCCATCAGCATGGAAGAATCTAGGAACATAAACAATTTGTCACAGAGCCAACAAAATATGTATGTGTATATATATATATATATATACATATATACAGTGGGTACGGAAAGTATTCAGACCCCCTTAAATTTTTCACTCTTTGTTATATTGCAGCCATTTGCTAAATTATTATTTTTTTCCTCATTAATATACACACAGCACCCCATATTAACAGAAAAACACATAATTGTTGACATTTTTGCAGATTTATTAAAAAAGAAAAACTGAAATATCACATGGTCCTAAGTATTCAGACCCTTTGCTGTGACACTCATATATTTAACTCAGGTGCTGTCCATTTCTTCTGATCATCCTTGAGACGGTTCTACACCTTCATTTGAGTCCAGCTGTGTTTGATTATACTGATTAGACTTGATTAGGAAAGCCACACACCTGTCTATATAAAACCTTACAGCTCACAGTGCATGTCAGAGCAAATGAGAATCATGAGGTCAAAGGAACTGCCAGAAGAGCTCAGAAACAGAATTGTGGCAAAGCCCAGACCTGGCCAAGGTTACAAAAAAAATTCTGCTGCACTTAAGGTTCCTAAGAGCACAGTGGTCTCCATAATCCTTAAATGGAAGACGTTTGGGACGACCAGAACCCTTCCTAGAGCTGGCCGTCCAGCCAAACTGAGCTATCGGGGGAGAAGAGCCTTGGTGAGAGAGGTAAAGAAGAACCCAAAGATCACTGTGGCTGAGCTCCAGAGATGCAGTCGGGAGATGGGAGAAAGTTGTAGAAAATCAACCATCACTGCAGCTCTCCACCAGTCGGGGCATTACAGCAGAGTGGCCCGACGGAAGCCTCTCCTCAGTGCAAGACACATGAAAGCCCGCATGAAGGACTCCAAGATGGTGAGAAATAAGATTCTCTGGTCTGATGAAACCAAGATAGAACTTTTTGGCCTTAATTCTAACCGGTATGTGTGGAGAAAACCAGGCACTGCTCATCACCTGTCCAATACAGTCCCAACAGTGAAGCATGGTGGTGGCAGCATCATGCTGTGGGGGTGTTTTTCAGCTGCAGGGACAGGACGACTGGTTGCAATCGAGGGAAAGATGAATGCGGCCAAGTACAGGGATATCCTGGACGAAAACCTTCTCCAGAGTGCTCAGGACCTCAGACTGGGCCGAAGGTTTACCTTCCAACAAGACAATGACCCTAAGCACACAGCTAAAATAACGAAGGAGTGGCTTCACAACAACTCCGTGACTGTTCTTGAATGGCCCAGCCAGAGCCCTGACTTAAACCCAATTGAGCATCTCTGGAGAGACCTAAAAATGGCTGTCCACCAACGTTTACCATCCAACCTGACAGAACTGGAGAGAATCTGCAAGGAGGAATGGCAGAGGATCCCCAAATCCAGGTGTGAAAAACTTGTTGCATCTTTCCCAAAAAGACTCATGGCTGTATTAGATCAAAAGGGTGCTTCTACTAAATACTGAACAAAGGGTCTGAATACTTAGGACCATGTGATATTACAGTTTTTCTTTTTTAATAAATCTGCAAAAATGTCAACAATTCTGTGTTTTTCTGTCAATATGGGGTGCTGTGTGTACATTAATGAGGAAAAAAATGAACTTAAATGATTTTAGCAAATGGCTGCAATATAAAGAGTGAAACATTTAAGGGGGTCTGAATACTTTCCGTACCCACTGTGTGTGTGTGTGTGTGTGTGTGTGTATATATATATATCATTGTCAGTTTTATTAGAAATAAACAAACTAGAATAGAAGTGAAATGCAGAAAAGAGAATAATATGAAGAATACCAATGTATTAACTTAATCCTCATATGGTGTCATTACAGTATGTTTGGAGGTCAAAGCCTTCTTAAAATAACTAATAAATAATACATGCATCTGACGCTCCTAGAATCACAGTACAATTTTTGTATCAATATTTGTTTTGCGTGAAATATCAAAACATGTTTGAAATAGTTTTAGCTAATTTTCAGGCTCCATGTAAGTGACGTCACCGATTAACAGTACAGTGGATACTTTTAGGTTAAATGAATGAGTTTACTTCCATTCATCCATTGACAAATTGCCAGCAAAATATTTACAAAACTATAAAAACCGGTCTTCTACACATAATATGTGATTAAAAGCAAAAACTTTCATAAATAGGAGCAAAAGTCTATGGTTAGCCTACATCTTATAGTTAGTCTAACGGTTGAGATGCTATCTGACTTTTTCCGAGGACACTAAACCATTTCTATAAAGTAAATATTCAACAGAAGCGTGTCTATTGTATGTAATTTTAGGGACTAAACTTACCTTAAAGCAATGTGACAGACAGAGATTCGCCGCATGTCAGTTGTGTTGCTGCCCCGTTTCCATGGTAACTTCCTCCGCTTCAGTTTAAATGTGACTTCAGTGTTCAATGCGCGTGCCCATTAAAAACGCAGCGTTTACATAAATACATACATGTAGAAGTAAAACTTTATTACAAATTAAAAGAATTAAAGATAAAATGTTCTGAAACTTGATAACGTATTGTGTAAGTGGATAGTAGGCCTAACATAATATAATGTAATGTAATAGAATATAATAGCTTTAGAATATTTATTTTTTTATTACCTAACGAAAATACCAGAAATGGTAAACATAGTGTAGAATAAAAATACTAACGCTATTGCAAAACACATTAAAAACAAACAATGTACAATGGGAGTTTTGCATGGTTGTATTTTGGTAATGTCATGACGTTTTTTAAATAATAAAGAAATATTTTTTAACATTCACCCATCATTCCTGTTCATGCGTCGATACCCCTCCCCCGCCTTTCATTTGTTTACACCATAGTCTGATTTACACTAAGCTGTTAGCTCATGATGACAATTAACTATGAAACAATAATCGATAAATGGATTATTAGATTCGAATATATCAATTAAACGACCAGAGACAACTGAAAGTAAGCATTCACATATTACTTTTAAGTCCTTTTGATATTGCTCATGCTATCTGTCAGTCACTGAATTGCTTTAATGTTAAAATATCAGTTATTTTACTGATATTTTTACATAAACAGAACGTTTTTGCAAGGTTGTATTTGGGTACTTTCATGACTTTTTTAAAAACGTTATTCCAATGTACAGATTACGTTATTTTAACACCTGAATAAAACGTCTCCCAAAAGTTAAAGTTTGGTCTGGTTTCATTTTCGTAGTAGACAAGTGATATTTACGTTTTTTTGACTACTTAAAGAACATACCAGGTTGGTATTTTTAAGTTTCTAAAACGTATCATTTTGGTTATATTATTTTATATTTTAATAAACGGTTTTAAAACGTACTACATTTCCTAATTGCAACCAAAATACAACGTTGTGAAAAGTTGTAAAAACGTTTTGTTTGCTGAGCTCTATGGTTTACATGCAGTGTCATAGTGGAAACGCTCATTCAGTGTAATTTAGGTGGCTCTTAAAAGAGCCTTTGGGGTTGAATGCGGCGGGTTTAAGCGCGTTCTCCGCGGATGCGGCGGGCCAGCTGGATGTCTTTGGGCATGATGGTCACTCTCTTGGCGTGGATGGCGCACAGGTTGGTGTCCTCAAACAGACCGACCAAATAAGCCTCGCTGGCCTCCTGCAGGGCCATGACGGCGGAGCTCTGGAAGCGCAGATCCGTCTTGAAGTCCTGCGCGATCTCTCGCACCAGACGCTGGAAAGGCAGTTTGCGGATCAGCAGCTCGGTGGACTTCTGATAACGGCGGATCTCTCGCAGAGCCACGGTCCCGGGCCTGTAACGGTGGGGCTTCTTGACTCCGCCGGTGGCTGGGGCGCTCTTACGCGCTGCTTTAGTAGCGAGCTGCTTTCGCGGGGCTTTACCACCAGTGGATTTACGAGCGGTCTGCTTGGTTCTTGCCATCGCTGCAATGCACTTCTTTCTCCGTTCTGCGTAGGTAGAAAATACAGCTCTCTGTTCCGCGCCTGCTTTTAAAGCATCAAATGGCCACGAGCTCATGATGTCACGAAGATGCAGAGGCTTATGATTGGTTGATGTGTGACGTCTGCGCATGACTCTTAGCCAATGACTGTGCAGCTTCTGTTTTCAAACGGGACTGTTTGTATTTCCCGCTCAAAATGCTTTGTTCCGTTTAGTACTTTACGCATCAAACACACTCTCTACACTAACACACCCTTAACAGATTTCTTTGTAACGTTGTTTTATTTATTCGTTATGAAATATTCATTTAATCCTTAGTTTAAACGGTTGTGTAGAGATCAAATTTCAGCAACATCCAGACTCAAAATGATGCTATATAGCATCACTTTGAAGAAATACATTTATGTAGTGTGAAGTTTTGTTTGAGAAAATATAAGGGTCACTATAAGCGTTGTTCTCTAAGGATCTCCTCCGGTCTGCGTGGATCCCTGTTAATATTCACTCTATATTTCTGTCCTCACACTCATTTCTCCCTAAATTTGTCTCAAAAAACAAGCATCACATTTATACTTTTCATGACACTTCATAACAGTACAAGCTTTCTACAAAAGCATCCAAAAATATTTTAATGTAATTACTGTATTAAACAACACTGAACATAAAAGGAAGTTAAATCTTATTTAATAATTTTAAATGCTTTATAAAGAGACTGTGTCATAAAGAGGCCATCGCCGCTGATGAAATCATATTACAGAAAAGCTCTCTCGAGTAGATGAAATGGGTGGCTCTTAAAAGAGCCTTTGGGTTTGAGAAACAGACTTGAACCCGTTTACTTGGTTTTGGCGGGTTTCTCGGTCTTCTTGGGCAGCAGCACCGCCTGGATGTTGGGCAGCACGCCGCCCTGAGCGATGGTCACTCTGCCCAGGAGTTTGTTCAGCTCCTCGTCGTTGCGCACCGCCAGCTGCAGGTGACGGGGAATGATGCGGGTCTTCTTGTTGTCCCTTGCGGCGTTTCCAGCCAGCTCCAGGATCTCAGCGGTAAGATACTCGAGCACAGCCGCCAGATAGACGGGAGCACCGGCACCAACGCGCTCTGCATAGTTGCCCTTGCGGAGGAGCCTGTGAACACGACCGACGGGGAACTGCAGCCCTGCCCTGGATGAGCGAGTCTTAGCCTTCGCTCTCGCTTTGCCTCCGGTTTTGCCTCTGCCGCTCATTGTTGTTGACTGTTAAAATACTTCTACGTTTGTAAAGCAGAAATAATAACTCCGTGAACTCCGCCATAAGGTTTTAAAAGAGCGTCCCAGTCGCCCATTGGTTAAGAGACCTGTAAGATTTTAAACCAATCACTGAACTTCCCTCCAATACAAAGCCACGCCTCCACAGCTGGCGGTCGGATTGTGCAACATTTTAGACAGAAAACATGAAATAACTTGTGATGGGTGATAAGGGGTTGAGTAAATTGAAACTAAATTGTCAAAGCTAAAGCATTAGTAAATATTGTTTTTAACCTAATTCAATTTAGACAAATGATCCATTAAAACTGTTTATATAAATAAACGTTAAGAATTTTTATTTTCTAAATGCACAGTCAAACATGTAAAACATTGTGAGTCGAGGTAAAGTCAGATACAATCTTATAATAATTTAACTAAAAGTCTAAATGCATGTCAATCTAGAGTTTTGCTCTTTGATTAGAGTTAGTGGGTGGCTCTTAAAAGAGCCGTTGGGGAATAAAACAGAAGATTTTTTTATTTCTTCTTGGGAGCTGCCTTTTTAGGCTTGGCAGCTTTAGGCTTTGCTGCCTTGGGTTTGGCAGCCTTGGCCTTTTTGGGGCTCTTTGCTGCTTTCTTGGGCGCTTCTGGCTTCTTTGCTTTCTTGGGGCTCTTCGTCGCCTTCTTAGCGGCTGCTGCGGCGGGTTTCTTGGCCTTCTTGGGCGATTTCTTAGCGGCGGGCTTCTTTGCCGCTGCGCTCTTGGGCTTCTTGGCAGCAGCGGGTTTCTTGGCCGCGGGCTTCTTGGCTTTAGGAGCCGCTTTCTTGGCCGGCTTCTTCTTGGTTTCGGTTTGCTTCTTGCTGAGCTTGAAGGAGCCGGAGGCGCCGGTCCCTTTGACCTGCAGCAGGGTGCCTTTAGTCACCAGGCTCTTGAGGGCGAGCTTGACGCGGGAGTTGTTCTTCTCCACGTCGTAGCCGCCGGCGGCGAGAGCTTTCTTCAGGGCCGCGAGAGACACGCCGCTCCTCTCCTTGGACGCGGACACGGCTTTGACGATCAGTTCACTGACGCCTGGACCTGCTTTCTTGGCTTTCGCAGCGGACTTCTTCTTGGGCGCTTTGGCCGGCGGAGCGGCTGGAGCTGGAGCGGTTTCTGCCATTTCTCGGAGCGGATCTGCAGTCTTTCAAACACTGAGTTCAATGAGTGTCGCTCGAGCGGCGCTGCGCTCTTAAACAACACATGAGAACCTTATAGACTCAACCCGCCGCTCTGTGTCTGCGCGCCTCCGCGAGCCCCTCGCGCTTGTGTTTCTTCTCTTAAATTTAAGGGAAAAACTCGAGTGATAAAATAGTTTGGCGCAGTAAAAACAGAGTGAACATCAAGCAGAGGTTCTTGGCTTTCTGTGGAGACTAAAACGCGCGGCGAGGAAAGGTTTGCTTGGCTGCGGTCAGATCAAACTCGAGGCGAGCATCATCCACGGAACAAAGCCGCGTGTCATTTTAATGCCTTGTTTAAGTGGAAAAGTTGAGAACAGATTAAAATCATCCTCTGTGTGTTTCAGAAACAGTTTGAATACGAATTTAATGAAATGAGAATAAATGAGGGCCGTGTGCAGTCTTTCATACAGCTGTTGTTTGGGCAGCTTGAAGCACAAACATCCGGAGGCTTTGAGTCTCTTTGTGACTCAGTTTCTTTCTTTCTTTCTTTCTTTCTTTCTTTCTTTCTTTCTTTCTTTCAGGCAGCAGTGAGAGAAGTAAGTAATCATTAGAATGCAAGTTAATTGAGAATGTGTGCATTGCTTACAAGTATTTTCATTGTAAAATGTAATTTACTCCTGTGACATAAAGCTGAATTTTCAGCATAATTACTCCAGTCTTCAGTGTCACATGATCCTTCAGAAAATATACTAATATGCTGATTTTCAAGAAACATTTATTAACAAGAAACTGATTATTATCAGTGTTTAAAACAGTTGTGCTGCCTAATATTTTGTGTAACACTATGGCTCAACTTTTGGGGTCACAAAGATTTTTATTTTATTTTTTTTATTTTTTTCCTTTGGGAAACATTAAAAGCAAGGATGCATTAAATTGATCAAAAGTGGCATATGTTTATGATGTTATTAATAAATATATATATATATATATATATATATATATATATATATATATATATATATATATATATATATATATATATATATATATATAATAATAGAGAGAGAGAGAGAGATATTTTTTTTTTTTTTAGCTTTTTGAACTTTGTATCCAGAAAATAATCCTGGCAAAAAAAAAAAAAAATATCACAATTTACACACAAAAATTAAGTAGCACAGCTGTTTATATTTACATTTACAAAAGTATTTTTAAATGCATAAAAAAACATGTTAAATGCTATTGTCTACTTTCATATTTCAAATAACTTTTGTGACAAAATGTCAAAATATGGGGGAAATAATGTTCCAAAGTGTAAAATTGTCATTCAGCGTAATGGTCCGGAGTTTGATTTTACCATTACATTTTTAAATAAACATATAAAATACCAAGTTAAAAAATAACTAAAATAAAAAAATAAAATAAAATAAGCATTTAAATAAGCAAGGGACTTTTGTCCCGAAAATGCAGTTTATCAGAGATCGTTCAGTGTAACAGGAACAAGAAAACATTCTGAACTCATATAAAAACTGTCATTTGGCAGTCTGTGACTTCATCGGAGCACCTGAAGACTGTGATGCTGCAGAAAAGTGAGATTATTGCTCTTAAATATTTGATCATTTCAGCTTTTCATGGTGTGGTAACATAGGTTACAAAAACACGTCATTCAGTGAAATGCCAAAAATCACTTTTATTGTTTGATTTTTTTTTTTTTTTTTTTTTTCGAAAATCAAGTAGATGTTGTGAATAATTGTGATTAACTTGCTCAGTGTTTGAAATAGGTGGCCATTCGATTGCCTGCAGTATAAGCTGAAGTAGAAGTTTTGTCATTCAGGGTAATGTTTTTGTCATTTGGTGAAATGCAAATTCTCTGTTACACCACAGTGTCATCCATTACACTGAATGACAGTATCACTGTATAAATAACAATTTTAGCATCTTATTGAAATTACAGATAAATGAGGAACGTTTCACATTGACAAATGTGTTAAACTTAATAAATATCAATATCTGAATGCATTTATGTATTGATTAGTTTGTGTTATTGATTAATTTTGCACCCACGAACAGAGAGAGTTGCTAGGCACTGTAAAAAGCCAAAAAGCTAATAAAGTAAATACAGTAGTTTAGGTGGCATCTTAAAGCCCATTCACACCAAGAACGAAAACTATAAAGATAACTATAACAGTAACTCTTAGTCTCCACACCAGTGAACGATATGTTCATTCTAAGCATGCGCTGCAGGTTTGTTGTCTGCCACTTTAAACACTCGAGCTCTTTAAAATTGAATGGATTCTGATTGGCTTTAGAATGCTTTTAGCATTCATCAGCTGGAGAGAAAAAAAACAACAAAACAAAACAAAAAAAAAAAAACATCTGAGATTCCAACAACACTGTTTCTCTGTGCAGTTATCGTTAGTTGTGCTTTGGAATCTGCTATTCTTTTATATAGAATGATATACTTTTTTTTTTTTTTTTTTTGTACTTTATCGTCATTATCGTTATTGTACTTAGTGTGAATGTGCATTTAGCTAGGAAGAGAGAAAGTTATTGAGGATTGCAATTGTTGGATTAAAGTTGTACGCTTGTTTTTTTTTTTATTTTGTTGCTTTGTCTCTCTCTTATGCTTGATTTGTTTGGCCACTTTGGCCTCAAGTTTCTCAGTAAGGTGGGTAGGGTAGTACATATTTTCCTTCCCATGACCAGTTCCACCGGGCTGACCCCTGTGGAGGAGGTAGGGGTAGCTCGAAAACGCATGAGTGCTACGACTGAGTCATCCTGTTTCAGAATGCACTTCGCTGTTTGAACTGCCCGTTCAGCGTGTCTGTTGCGCTGTGGATTGTGCAGACTTGATGTAATGTGCTGAGTATCATACATATCACAGAAGCTTCTCCAAGCTTCACTGGAGAATTGCGGCCCATTGTCACTAATAATTTGTTCTGGTCTGCCAAACCTCACAAATAATGGTTTAAGTTTTTGAATAACATGCTCTGATGTAGTAGCCTGTAGCAGAATGATCTCCAAATAGTGCAAATAGTAGTCAGATACCACCAGATATCGTTTCCCTTTATACATACACAAGTCTATGGCTATTTGCTGCTGTGACCTTTCTGGCAGAGGTTGACTCTAGAGGTTCCTTGTGCTGTGCATGTTTATTTTCTATGCAGAAACTGCATGTCTTTATTTTGTGCCTAAGTTCCTCAGAAATTCCGGGCCACCATACAGCCTCTTGAGCCTGTGCCCTGCATTCTGATAAGCCTTGGTGTCCGTCATGAATTCTGCCAAGCATCTCGTGTCTCATTGTTTTTGGAATTACAATTATGATTCCCCAGCACAATCAGTCCATCACTCACTGACAAAGAGTCGTTCCATTTGTAAAAACTCTTTACACTGTTAGGAACACTTTTGGTGTATTCTGGCCATCCTTTCACTATGAATCTCTCCACAGGGCTTCACGACAATGCATCTACGACAACCAAGCTTTTGCCAGGTGCATACTCTGCTTTTGCATTAAATTGCATGAGTCTCATCAAAAGTCTCTGACATCTCACTGGCACAGTGTCTAGATATTTACTGTTGATCAGCAGTTTTAGTGGCTTGCGATCCATGATCAGTTTGAATGTGTCCATGCCCACCAAATACTTCTGGAACCTTCCGCATGCCCATACACCTGCGAGGCATTTCTTCTCTATCTGGGCATATCTATTTTTGGACCCTGTCATCCTTCTAGAACAGTATGTGACAGGTTTCCAGCTGTTAAAATACATATTTACCTGACTGATAATAAATTGTTAGATTCGGTTTTATTCTGATTTACTCCGTAATTATTGACTCTAGTAGATTACGTTATATCCTTGTTACTGCATTTTCTGCATCAGGTTAGTAACGGACTAAAATTCAGTTGAGATGGAGCATAGGGCACACCAAATGTATCTTTAGAGATCAATTGGTATTAGTTCAAGTGTAATTAGACTGTAAGGGCTTGAAGGGAATTTCTGTTTAGGTCAACTGGATGTTGTTCAACCAACCTAAATAGGGTAAGTCTAACCTCTGTTTATTATAATATTACTCTAGCTAAGTGTACATGGGAAACCATGGCATGACCATACCAAAGCTACTATGAGGGAAAGTAATGTGCGTCGACTTATACCTATAGTAGTGGTTGTAAGGAGTGAAATTATTTCCTTATGAAATTAATTCCTCACAAAAAAACAGATGCCATGCTATGCAATAAAACAATAACACTTATCTGGAGAAGAGATCTTCAAAGAGAGCAAACAACACTCCTCTCCTTGCTCATTTACGACCCCCTGCTCTCTCTGCCCCTTCCTCTTTTCCCCCAAAAGGTTTTCACTCAAAGTTCATTAAGAATATCCATATACACGTGTCATAGCTTGTGAATATGTTTTTTTCCCTTTCATGTTTGGTATCATTTTAAAGGCCTCGGAGCGATTGGTAAATTGGTCTCAATTTCAAAGTAGTCACTTGTATTATGAGAAATATTGAAAACTTTTGTAGAATTGTATTCTGCTGAGGAGGGGGTGTGTCCCCCTTTAGGGGTCTGCAGGAATGTTTATCCATCTTCATTCAGGTGCGATCCTGGAGCACTAAAACCAAAAACACCAAAAGGTCTTTTATGTTTTTACAACTGATCTGAAGATTTTTTTGTTTTTCTTATTTGGGTATATAAGGGAAGTGACAAAACACTACTTTGGAATTTCTGTAGTCAGAAAACTCCATGCAGTGTGTGAGTGTCTCTGGAGCTCTGCACCAGAACTCTCACTGCTGTGTGTCTCTCTGCTGTCAGGTATGTACAATGTATAGTTTTTGTGCTACTACATGTGCACATAGGCTAGTTAAGTTTATTCTCTAAAACATCTGAGTGCTTTGCTATGCATTTTAGACCATGTGTCTTGTGTTAAATTAGGATAACTGTTACATGTGTGACTGTTAAATTTGTTCGTCTCCTGCGTAGGTCACTTGGCTATTTCCCATATAGCTATAATATCTATGTACAGGAGCAGGGTTGCCACGCGGTTACAATGTGATTCACAATTGCATTATCCTTTCTAAATTGGCTTCTAATTGTTTCATTATGTAATTGGCATGATACAACTTTACCAGACTAATAATAAATTATATTTGATTTATTCTGAACTGTCCTGAAATCATTATGACTATTAGACTGTGAGGAGGCTTTTGTTACTGGAAATCTACAGCCAGGATAGCTCAAACTGAAGGCTCATGAATGAATGGAGCAGTAGGCACGTCATCTGAGACCTCAGATTTCTGTCAATCACTGGTGCTAGCAAGTTGTACGGGAAACGACTAAGTAAACTACACTTTTTGTCGTAAGCAAGCAGTTGGCGGCAGACAATTAGGTATTAGTCTACCTACATCCTCTGACTCACATCAGACTGGCGAGTTTGTGTCCGTGAGATCTACGCAAAATCCGGGGCGTGAGACTCTGTGCGACATTAGGTCCCCAGTGAACGGACAATTGAAAGTATGGGATGTTTAGAATAATCAAATATCTAAATTAGTATATAATCGATATTCGTGATCAGTTTTTAATTAGAAGTACAGTCTAAATTTAACAATCACTTGAAATCGGAGTCAGATTGAACACGGAGCTAGACTAAAATTGAAACTAAATCCTGATAAATTCAGAAGCGCAAGTAAAACACCGAATGCGCATTAAACCTTCGACCAGGCTGCTGGATTCCATTATTTGGGCTAGCGGGTGGACCTTACAGTTGGTGACGTTCCCTAGTGATCTCCTATCTCCTGTTGGCGAGGGTCTTTTCAGCGCAATGTCCAAAAGAGCTCCGGAAAGAGGTTTGAGCTTCTCCTTCCTTTTCTCCAGCTGCTACGATAAGTCATTTCTTATTTACCCTTTTATAATTGTCGAGGGAAAGTTTAGACGGACCCCATATAGACATGCTTTTGTAGAATGAGTCGGTATACTCATCATTAGACTGGAGACCGCAGAAATCCGGTGGGGCTTATAAGAATTAGACAAAACCACATTAATTGACAAGGACATGATAGCAGCAGAACAGATGAGGAATGAAGTCTCTTGAACCAAAATTAAAATTGGAATAACATCATCCAAATTTTATTCTGGTGCTCAACAGAGGGCTGTAAATTGCAACCTAAATTCTGATATTAATAATTTCCTGTCACTATTGTTTACTGGCTTTATATAACTTTGCCACATTTGAAAAGCAAACATTTATGTGCAAAGATTTTAAGAGAAATTGTGATTAGATTAACTAAAAAGATAATTAATTTCTCACTGGAATCTTTTGTATGACACAGTGAAGTTGGGCAAGACAGAGCAATGAAATTTAAAATTAGAGAACTTTAAAAGAAACTCTAATCCGGCAAAAAAATTATGTCTCAGTCCCAGAGAACTACTGCTGCAAAGCAGAAGTCCCAGTGACTGTGAATTAAAAGAAGAGACATTAGAAATTCAAAATCTAAAACTGTAATGCACATAATGACAATTTTGATGAGGCTTGTAACCAAGCCTGAGGGTTAAACCCATTCTGATCTCACAATATTTGGCCCAACAACACTGTTCATAGTTCAGTCTTAACAATATTCAGCCTACGGCTTGGTTTTATTGTAGATTTTATAAAACATTACTGCAAACTTGTATTACTTTCAGTCGTTGTCTTTAAGCAGACAGACAAACATGAAGAGACCATGAATCTAAAACAACATGTGTACTTTGCGTTTGCATTTGCTCTGGGTTTGCCCAACTCCCAAACCTTCTCATACTCAAACAGATCTTCAAAAGAATCAACTTTTGTTGATGTCTTAGCTCATAAACAAAAGAAAATGGTGTCCAATTTCATATTGTAGTCACAAAAATCTTCAGATTGAGCAAAGATTTGACCTATGTTCTCAGCATGTGCTTGCAGTCCATTGAATGTTTACAGCAGCAAAACCTGTAACTGGTTTCCAGTTTGGCCTGCTGCTGTGCACACAATGCACATGCGCTGACTCCTGTAGCCACCGGCCAAATCAAAGGCGTGTCTTCAAAAAGATCAGTGAGATGATAACAAGTCATTCTAAACAAGTTGCTCAGGAGGCCCTCCAGAGACCAGTAATGAAAGTATTTAAATTTATACTATTTTAATGTAATATAATCCATATTATAAGAACCTTTTAATATATAATATTACAATGGCCAAGAATGGCCTTAATCTCATGATGATTCAACATTGATTTAGAGGAGGAAAGAAAGTTGTAGAAGAATAAGAGGAATGATCAGAATGTAGAAAGAGGGAATGTGTACGTAGAAAGAAGTTGGGAGCACTATTAGTGTTGGAAAATTGGAAAGAGAAAAACAGAAGGTGATGAGAAGCAAGAATTGTTAGAAAGGAAAATGAAAGGAATAATGATCAAAGTAATGAGAAATTACTTATTTATCTTCTATTTGTGTAAGAATCTTCAATGAGAAAAAAATAACATGTCCAGAATTTGCTAATCTGACTGCAATATCTTGAATAGGCCAAATCCATCCGGTCATAAGATGTTTTAAATTTGATTTCATTGATCTTTAACCCAGTAACAAGGGAAGGTATAAGTTTTGGCTTTTCCCTTGCAACAAAACTACAAACACAGTGGCGCAAGTGCAAACTAAACCATTCCTCTCTGGGAAGGACAGCGCATATGGAATCTGATCAGAGGACTCATTTTTTACTGGACATGTGATTAAAGTTGTGTGTAATGTTAAAATCAGGCAGATATTCACAAGTCTTTGCAGACTGCAGAGATGGAAATGGTCAAATTTATGAAAAGAATAAGAAAATACTAATTGTTAAGCAAAAAGTGCAGCACCAAAACTGGCAAGCTAATGCCCTGAACACAGATCTGACTAGTGTAAACAGTAGCATTTAAAAGTTAAATGTCCCAGCAGATCTGGGTGTCATGATGCCTGCAACACAGCAGACTGTGTAAACTCAGCTGTAACAGCAGCTTAAGGTGCAACATGCTTAGACTGTGCTGAAAACACTAGCTTCTAGATCTGACCATTAACTCTGTTTATTTTGGCCTTTTGTTTGCAAAACATGATCATGATAATGATATATGTCTGTGTAAATTAAAACAAATTTGCTCCTGATAGTATGCAATCACAACCATCTGCAACAACTGTATGGCTGTGACCACTACAGGAAAATTAAGATCCACCAGTCTTCAAGCAATTTGTAAAAAAAATAAATTAAAAAAAAAGTCTCAAAATTAAGCTGATTTTCTCTCTGCATGATTCCTTTTCAGACCAACTGCTGCCATATCTGAGGGACAAACTCCACAAGGATGCCTGGTCCCACCTACACCAACTTGCACACACAAGGAGATGGGGGTGGAGATACTTCAAGGGGTCATTCACACCTCATAGCACTGCACAAGTAGTGACATGACCTCCCAGTGTAGTGCCGGAACAAAATTATACAACACAGATTATGGTAGGCTAGACATCACCCATCTCCTATACACAAACATACACACACCAACATACAGAACACACTTTCATTATTGCAACTGCACAACATATATGTATATATGTATATGTGTGTGTGTGTGTATATATATATATATATATATATATATATATATATATGTGTATATATATATATATATGTATATATATATACACACACACTTACCTGGTATTGAACATAAGGACATCCAGGTCTAAATTACTCACATAATTCAAACCTATCAAGCATTATTGACTTCATAGGTCAAAGGATTTTTTTATTTTTTTTTTAATAAATTCATTTCAATTATGGCAAATATTTTTGCAATTTAAAGTCTTGTGCAAATTGTATGGTCTTATGAACCTACTGTATGTAAACACTGTGATGTGCATAGGACTTGCATGGCTACAGTCACAAATCAATTGATTCAAATTATATTTGCAAATTCTAAGATGAGACCTATTCAGCAATGCAGCTGGTCTCTTAGGACAAAATATTTATCTGGAGAAGAGATCTTCAAATAGAGCAAACAACACCCCTCTCCTTGCTCATTTATGACCCCCTGCTCTCTCTGCCCCTTCCTCTTTTCCTCCAAAAGGTTTTCACTCAAAGTTCATTAAGAATATCCATATATCACGTGTCATATCTTGTGAATATGTTTTTTTTTCCCCTTTCATGTTTGGTATCCGTTATTTGGGCTAGCGTGTGGACCTTACATGGTCGTGACCTCTGACTAGAGATAATGTTGTTTTATTCAATTGTGTACAGATCTATGGGGACTAAAGAAAAGTACTTTTAGAAGGAGCAAGCATAGGAGCAACCATCTAAAGTATTAGTCAGTTACCTCTGTCTAATAACCAAGACTTACGAGTATGTGATCATAAGATATGCTACGGCCGATGTGATACCTTTGAGTGACATGAGCACCCGAATGAACTAGTACAATCATATGAAAGAGTAAATAGAGTAATTAGATGTCTAGATAAATTATCCTATGAATGATCAATAATAATTGGCATTCTAACCTAAATTCAATAAGATAAAATGGAGTCAGATTAGACTTGATCTTAAATTTAATAACTTTGCGCACCGGAAAGACCAAACATGCAAGAAACCTTCAGCCACCATTGGATAACTTCCTTGGGCCAATTGGGCGGACCTTACAGCGTTAATGTCAGTTAAGTAAGTGGGGGACTTGCAGGCGTTGTCAATCAGCGCTTCCTGTCTTGAGTTTGGGCATAACGACTGTAAGGTCGTCCTCAAGCCTAGACATGGCTATGTCCCTAAGGTGCTCTCGACTCCGTTCAGAGCCCGTTGTGAACGGCGAACAGGGTCATAATGTTCTCTGCCCAGTTAAGGGCTTTGAGAATGTATTTGGAGCACTCCAGCCTGTTCAGACAGTCAGAGCAGCTTTTTGTTGTCTTTGGAGGCCGCCTTAAAGGGCTGCCAGTTACAAAGCAGAGGCTTTCTTGCTAGAAAGTCAATGCTATAGCTTTGGCTTACGCCTCAGTAGGCTTACAGTGCCCTATAGGTGTGATGGCCCACTCCACCCGAGGAGTGGCCTCCTCCTGGGCATGGTCCAACGGGATTTCTATTGGTGAGATCTGTGCGGCCGCCGGCTAGTCATCGCCATCAACGTTTGCTAGATTTTATCATTTGAACGTCCCGCCCTGCAGGCCTGGGTTTTGTCTGTTTAATTTGCCTGTTTCCCCCTGTAGGTGGAAATGGTTATGTTGATGGCCCTCAGCTGTGCTTGGGGCCTAGTTAGCTCATATTCTTGGGGCCCTTTGCTAAGTCCTCTGAGATTGGGCTCGCAGAGCAGGTCGTTCTGTATCTGCTCATAGCACGGCGTGATTGGATGTGTTCCCCATATATTACATGAGAGTATGTTCGAAAGGGAACATTCCCTTTTTACTGACGTAACCTCGGTTCCCTGAGATAAGGGAATGAGCGTTGGGTCACTAGCCGTGCTATAAGTTGCATGTGAATTGATGACTGCCACTTCAGTCAAATTATTCTGATGAATGGTGCTGCGAGCCGACTTATATAGAGTTTGACCCCGCCCCTTCTGGTGGGCTAAAGCACCACTGGTTTCATAGATGCTATTTAAACTAAACTGAGCTAGAAAATGACATCTCTGAATTCAATAATGAAATGCATTTAACTGAAAATTGAGTGTATAATCTTATTATTATACATTACTGACACTCTATCCTCCAATTTGATACTGTTAAGTGCTTTGACACAATCTGTATTGTTAAAAGCGTTATATAAATAAAGGTGACTTGACTTGACTGTGCGGTGTGTGTGTGTGTGTGTGTGTGTACTGGTATTCCCTGCATTATGGGGTCCAAATGTCCCCACAGATATAGTAATAACAGTAAACTTTGATCTTGTGGGGACATTTATTTGGTTCCCATGAGGAATACAGCTTATACTCTAAGACATACAGAATGAAGTGTTTTGAAAACCCTAAAATAACCATAGTTTTGTGTTTTGAAAAACTAAAACAACTGTAGTTTTGCGTGAGGGGTAGGTTTAGGTGTAGGATTAGGATAAGGGGATAGAAAATACAATTTGTACAGTAGAAAAACCATTATGCCTATGGTATGAACCCATAATGATAGGAATATTAGCGTGTGAGTGTGTGCGTGTGTGTGTATTTGTGTGATGTGTGTGTGTGTGTGTGTGTGTGTGTGTGTATGTATGAGAGAGAGAGAAAGAGAGAGAGAGAAAAAGCAAAATAATATATGTTTTCAAAAACTATAAACTTTCAATAGTAAAATATAATGATAAACCTAATTGGTAGCCTAATAAAGGGACAGAATAACAAATGAGATCATATAATAATAGGTATAAGAACAACTTACTTTAATGTGATAATAGACCTTATATCCTATACATTTTATATACAGAACCATTTATCTGTTGTAGTGATTGTAAATTGTGACAATATGCTTCTTGTATTAGGCAACATGTTGAAATATACTATAATATGTTGTTTAGTGGTGTGATGTCCACCCTGTTATGTCCTGTCCACCCTGTTTCCCCCTCTGTCCACCCTGTTACATCAGTATTTTTTTTTTTTTTTGATATTACTAAAATAAGTTTAACAAATGTTATGCATATATTTGTGGTTACTTGTAGGGAATTAAATTGTAAAATGAAATAAGTTAAAATGGTTCCAAAATTCCATTTAAATTTATTTTCATTCTGAACGAAATATTGAAATTATGCTGTCTCAAAAATAAAACAACTTTTTTTGAAGATAATTCCCGATTATGAACACTTTGTTAAAATACATTTGCAGAGTAAAGAGAGGGACATTTTAGCTCTTAGAAAATGTAAATATTTCAATAACTGTGCATTCAAAACACTTGTTAATTGAGATGAGAATGTTTTGTAACAGGGTGGACATTTAGCCCTTGCATGTGTGAAGAATTTTGTGAAAAATTATTAAAGAATAATATCCTGAGCTTGACCAATATATTTTTTTTCTTATAGTGTAACAAGCCCTTCTTCAGATAAAATGATTGCATCATGGAAATTTATTTATTTATTTATTTATTTATTTATTTATTTATTTATTTATTTATTTATTTATTTATTTTATGGAAAGTTACCAAGCTGAAATGGCACCTAATCTTTAGCTTTATGCACGTGCTTAATAGGAATAGGCTATAATACGCCTATATGCCTATATATTAAAGGATTGTTTAGAAGGTTATTATATTAATTATTTTAATATAAACGTGCAACTAGTTGACTAGAAAAATCTTTAGTCAGGGGCAGGCCTACTTCGCACAATGAACCGATCCATTTTTAAAATAAAATGCTATGACATTACGAAAAGTGCGACTGTAAATCATGTCACGTTGTATTGCATTGCACGAGTTATGCATGCATAATGAGTCAAAATGTTTTTATTTTATTTAAGCTTTTTTATGTGCGGGGTGCTTTGGTCCCTTGATTGTGGTTATGGAATTAAGTGCAAGTTTGCGTAGCAAATTAGCTCAAAAGGGAAATATTAATAATTACTCATAACAAATTATAATTAAACATTAATATGTATATCAGCTTTAAGATTACTGTAGCAGAATCAATTGCTTAATCCGTTCGTCCACCAAACAGATAGTATGATCTTCTATCAATTCAAAGAAAGATTATTCTCCTGGCCAAGAAGGATAACTTTCTCACTGTTAATACGAAACAGAATAAGAGCATGTACGAAATCACACATTAAGTGACCTTGATTAAGCGTTAAGCGAACACAGAGACAACCAAAAGTGTATATGAACACGTTTAATAAATAGTATTAGGTATAACACAGCTAACTACTACACATATATGTAGGATTGCAAAAAGGTAAAGGTGGAAGAGAGAGAGAGAGAGAGTGAGAGTGTGTTTGAGAGAGACAGGAAGACACAGAATGACAAACTTACATACATTCCCAACTTTATAAGAGCCAGCAAGGAAACACATCACTCTTTTAAAAAGGGGCTAAACTTACAGTACGTCTGAGGGTTACTAGAAAGGTTACTTGCATTGGTTTTGATGTGTAATGAGAGCCCGAAATTTCGGGAAAGGTCATCCGGGAGTAGGGCTGAAATGATCAGTCGACATTATCGACAACATCGACAAGAAAAAATTGTCGAGTAGTCGTTCTATCTCATATGACCTAATGTAAGAGCCTGCAATAACGTGGTTTGACCAGTGTGGCGCTGTAGTGCACGACTGTAATTCAGCCCTCCTGGATGCAATTTAAGAGAAGACACACACAGCTCTTCAGACTCAGAGCAAATGCAGCCAGACCTGAGCAGCGTTTGGATGAATATGTAAATATATGCTGCGCACTTTCCTCTGAATAATGAAATAAACACAACAAAAACTGACAGAAGTGTGAAAGTAGCAGTTAAGAACGCATCTGATTTCAGCGATGTGGATGTTTGCACGATATCTGCAGTTCGGTTCTCCATTAAAGCAATCACGTCACTTTTATTTATATAGTATACTTTGTGCAATAGATAGCCTTAAATCAAGCAGCTTTACAGTATTAAACATGATAAAGCAGAGTCAGTGAGTGTCGCTTTCAGTTAGAATTACAACTTTATTTTCTGTTATACAGTAGCTCACCAGTGTGGAGCTAGCTAATGATAAAAAAATAATTAATTAAAGTGATAGTTTGGTTTGCAGAGATCAAAGCTTGATCTAGCTCAGGACTGTTTTGGTTATCATAACCATATAAGGTATTTTAAGAGAGATTATGTTGCAAATAAAATAGTTTATCCAAAAATAAACATCTTATCACTTACCTTTATTTTGTTTCTTATCCATATGACGTACAAAAGGAAATGGTAGGCCAAATAATGTCATTCAGTTACTTTTTCATATAGCTAATTAAATGGTGAATAAGAGAGTTTCTCTGTCTGTCATCTCATTTTGTGTGCCAAATATACGCTACCAGTCAAAAGTTTCTGAACAGTAAGATTTTTATTTATTTATTTTTTTTTAAATAAGTCTCTTCTGCTCACCAAGCCTGCATTTATTTGATCCAAAACACAGCAAAAACAGTAATATTGTGACATATTTGTACTATTCAAAATAACTGCTTTCTATTTGAATATATTTTAAAATGTAATTTAGTCCTGTGATCAAAGCTAAATTTTTA
This sequence comes from Spinibarbus caldwelli, assembly GCA_039654775.1. Taxonomy (NCBI): domain Eukaryota; kingdom Metazoa; phylum Chordata; class Actinopteri; order Cypriniformes; family Cyprinidae; genus Spinibarbus; species Spinibarbus caldwelli. The sequence continues at coordinate 30,573,770 of CM077245.1, read as the reverse complement.
GCATCATTACTCCAGTCTTCAGTGTCACATGATCCTTCAGAAATCATTTTAATATTGAATTTATATTACTGATTTACTGTTCAATAAACATTTATTATTATTATTATTATTATTATTATTATTATTATTATTATTATGTAGAACAGTTGAGTATATTTGCTTCAGGATTATTTGATGAATAGAAAGATCCAAAAGATCAGCATTTATCCGAAATAAAAAGCTTTTGTAACATTATACACTATACCATTCAAATGCTTGGAGTCAGTATAATTATAATAATAATAATAATAATAATAATAATAATAATAATAATAATAATAGTAATAATAATAATAGTAATAATAATTATTATTATTATTATTATTAAAAATATTATTTTTTATTATTTTTTTATTATTTTTTTGGGGGGGGTATAGAAATTAATACTTATATTTAGCAAGGATGCTTTCAATTGAACAAAAGTGATGATAAAGACATTTATAATGTTACAAAAGATTTCTATTTCGGATAAATGCTGTTCTTCTGAACTTTCTATTGAGCAGCAAATCAGAACATTAGAATGATTTCTGAAGGATCATGTGACTGGAGTAATGATGCTAAAAATTCAGCTTTGAAATCACAGGAATAAATTACATTTTAAAATATATTAAAATAGAAAACAGTTATTTTAAATAGTAAAAATATTGCAAAATATTACTACTTTTGCTGTATTTTGGATCAAATAAATGCAGGCTTGATGAGCAGAAGAGACTTCTTTAAAAACATTAAAAATCGTACTGTTCAAAAACTTGACTGGTAGTGTATCTATTTGTATAAATTAATAGTTTAATAATTGTAATTACATAATATGATTTTCAAAAGCTGAAGTGACCTTTCTTTATTTGTTAGAATATGTATAACTCAATATTTTAACTAATTGCAAAAGCTGAATAATCAAAGTCTACTGATTAATCAGTGAAATAATCGACGATCAGTCGATTAATCGTTCTAATAATCGTTAGATCAATCGATTATCAAAATAATTTTTACAGCACTATCCGGGAGGAGTTGGGTAATTCGAAGGAAATTAGTCTGTGAGTAAAGTGAAAAGGCATTTGTCTGAAAGAGAAGACTCTCTGAAGGACAAGAGTCTCTGAGGGAGGAGTAGAAGGACGAAAAATGAGCACTAACAAAACCACTTTTCCACTGCGTGGTACGACTCGGCTCGGTTTGCGTTTCCACTGCAGTTTAGTACCGCTTTAAAGTGGGCGGGATTATACATATGTTGTTTTGGTTGCGCCGCCTCTACTGCCGTGACATCACCGTAAAACGCGACACAAACAAACACACAACAAAAACTTTTTCATTCCGTGTTGCCCCATCAAGCTCTTGCTGGATCCGCTCTTCGGCTATCAACGAGAGGAACGTCTGTACTTCCTCAACATACACGGTTTGGTTGTTTAAAAAAGGTGCGTTTGTTCAAACAAAAGTTGCATTTGATCCTTCGCTGGCTGTGCTGATTTAAATCTAGCGGGTCTGGTGTCTCGTGTTGCAAGCTCAATAGTGACGATTCTCTCCGGCCAATCAGTGATCAGCAGAGTTTACACTTCATGTTTTGGTAACGGTACGGTTCACTTAGAACCTCAACTGAGGTGGTACTAAAAAAAGTACCAGGTAGGGCTGGGCGATATATCGAAAGCGATGATCAGTAAAGCCAGTTCCGTGATTAGCGGTAAATCTTCATCACCTGTTTTCAAATGGAGCGGCATTTAATACACAGAGCCGTAGATCACTGACAAGCTACGCAATATCGCGTTCATTATCGCAGATGAATCGCGTTCGATAATGAACACAATATTGCGTAGCTTATCAGTGATCTACGGCTCTGTGTGTATATATATATATATATATATATATATATATATATATATATATATATATATATATATATATATATTCAATTCAATTCAAGTTTATTTGTATAGCGCTTTTCACAATACAAATCGTTGCAAAGCAGCTTTACAGGAAATTAAGTTTCTACAATATATTTATATATTGTAGAAACTTAATATATTTAACTTATGGCGAAATTTGGTAGTTCTGTATGTTGTCTGAGGGTATGCTTCATCTGAGGTCCTCTGAGGGGTTGGCATCATCTCTTCTCAGGTGTTCTGGATCCAGACTGAAGCTTGTGTAAATCCTAGTTACCACGGGATGTTAATCCCGTGGCAGAAACAGAGAAACAAATAGAGACATAATTAGCGTAGCTGCTGTTCCAACCAAGCAACAATTATTTGTTCAATCCAAGCTGAAGAACAATAATGCGTGTTTGATCAGATATAACTGCAGTACAAGATCATGAGATGCATTATGTGAATGCTTGGCTAAAGAGATGTGTCTTTAATCTAGATTTAAACAGAGAGAGTGTGTCTGAACCCCGAACATTATCAGGAAGGCTATTCCAGAGTTTGGGAGCCAAATGTGAAAAGGATCTACCTCCTTTAGTTGACTTTGCTATCCTAGGTACTACCAAAAGTCCAGAGTTTTGCGACCTTAGGGAGCGTGATGGATTGTAGCGTGGTAGAAGACTAGTTAAGTACACAGGAGCTAAATCATTAAGGGCCTTATAGGTAAGTAATAATATTTTGTAACTGATGCGGAACTTAATAGGTAGCCAGTGCAGAGACTGTAAAATTGGGGTAATATGATCATATTTTCTTGACCTAGTAAGGACTCTAGCCGCTGCATTTTGGACTACCTGTAGCTTGTTTATTGAAGATGCAGGACAACCAGCTAGCAGTGCATTACAATAGTCCAGTCTAGAGGTCATGAATGCATGAACTAGCTTTTCTGCATCAGAAACAGGTAACATGTTTCGTAGCTTGGCAATGTTTCTAAGATGGAAGAATGCTGTTTTTGTAACATGGGAAATATGATTTTCAAAAGACAAGTTGCTGTCTAATATAACACCCAGATTTTTGACTGTAGAGGAAGTAACAGTACATCTGTCTAGTTGCAAATTATAATCCAAGAGATTCTGTGTACTGTTTTTTGGTCCAATAAGTAATATTTCTGTCTTATCTGAATTTAATAGGAGAAAATTACTGGTCATCCAATCTTTTACATTTTTAACACACTCTGTTAGCTTAGATAATTTAGAAGTTTCATCTGGTCTTGTTGAGATATATAGTTGAGTATCATCAGCATAACAATGGAAACTAATCCCGTATTTTCTAATAATATTACCAAGGGGCAACATATATATTGAAAATAGCAGAGGACCTAGGACAGATCCTTGTGGTACTCAATATTTTACTGGTGATAATTGAGATGACTCCCTGTTTAAATAAACAAAGTGGAAGCGATCAGACAGGTAGGATCTAAACCATCTTAAAGCCTGCCCTTGAATACCCGTATAATTTTGTAATCGATCTATGAGTATGTCATGATCTATAGTGTCGAACGCAGCACTTTTTATATATATAAAATATATATATATATATATATATATATATATATATATATATATATATATATATATATATATATATATATATATATATATATAAAATATATCATCCAGCCCTAGTACCAGGTACCCAGTGAAAAACCCCCCAAAAGTGAGCCGTACCGAACCGTGCCGTACCATGCAGTGGAAAAACGCCATTGGAGAGTTTGGGGGTCTTTTAATGGTTTCATTGTCACACCCATCTTTGATGGAATGGCCAATAAAATGTGTGAATTTTGAGTGGGAGAAACGTTCTTTGTCTCCATTTATGGCCCATTTGCATGTTTATTGCTGGTCTGGAGAGTCGGTGCAGTTTTACTCCAAAGTAAAGTAAAAATAGTATGATGCATTTCACAGTGTTCATCTTTGTTTGAGAAATTTGGTTGAGCAGATCATTTTGATACCAAGAAAGAAACATCTAGAATATATTAAAGCAGAGATACATTCATACACCAGAATATAAGCATTTAGAGTTTAACTCATACAAATAAAGAGTTGTAACTAGGCTAATAGGGAAAAGTACATACAACACATGCATAAATCAGATTTAATTAATTATGGCCTAAATAAAGAAAATGTTGTTTAATGTTTGTTATGTGTACTGTAAGCATTCGGGGTAGTTCGCTGGCCACCAGGCATTTGGTGCCTGGTACCGAGGGTGACTGTCTTCTGGGACATTGGAATGTGTCTGAAGTCCGATGGGGGAGATCAGAGTGTTGATCTGTTTAGCATCTTCTCGATAGTGGGGGGAAACCACTGGCAATTTAGCACCCATATAAATGTAGAATGTTAGGCCAGGTGTGTAATTTATATGCAAGTGTCAAAAGGCTAAAAGGGTCTCTAATAGTGTTGTCAAAAGTACCGACTTCGGTACCAGTAGGTACTGCAATTTTAAAAACGTCCATTTCCTGCTGTTGAGCGGATTTTTAAACATCGCTGATTGGCCATAGTGTTCACGCGCTCAAAAGATATGACTGTGATTGGCTACAATGATCAGCGCTTCACGCTCTTCACCGCACACTCCCACAGAAGCACACGGGAGCATTTGAAAGCCATGTCTGTCAACGCGGATCAATTTAAGATTGTTTTTAAAATTGCAGTACTGACTGGTACCAAAGTCGGTACTTTTGACAACACTAACCTCTAATACCCCTTTTCCACCAGCAGGTACTGGGTGCTAGTTCAGAGCCAGTGCTAATGTCGGTTTGGAGTTGGCTCGACTGGTGAGCCCTTTAAGAACCGGTTTACTTTTCCACGGGTTAGAGAGCCAAGCCAGGTCTTACGTCACTATATCAGCTTTCACTAGCGCAGCAGCGCCAAACGCAACAGGTTTGTTCAAGATGCATCAGCACCGCACAGACCGATCTATTGATCAGCACACAACACCAAAGCACCGCAAGAGCGATCCAAAAGCATAACGAGCCATCTGCATCCAGTCGCTCCCGCAGCACCCCAATGCCACACACCATCTGGTCCAACAAGCCTTACCACACCATAAACAATGGCGGACGTTACGTTGTGAACCAACATTGGCATCCAAACAAAGCAAATCCAATGTGTTCGTGTTTAGCTGCTATTTCAAATATGGCAGACAGAAGTTTCTGTTTGTCTTGTTGCTCACGATAACCCCGCCCCCAGACCCTGACGCAAGCGGTTGTTCTTACTTCTAGCTCAGCAATGTTTTGGTGCTACTTACGAACCTCTTTTCCTGGTTCAGAGCTGGTTCTTTGGGTGTCTAAAGACAAAGAACCGATTTGAAACTAGGCTCTAGCTCTGAACCAGCACTCAAACTGCCTTGGTGGAAAAGGGGTATAAGACATAAAGCCCAAACGATCATCAATGATCCTAAGCTGATGCTACATTTGCTACGTGCTTGTTATAGCACTGTGGTGTGGCAGCCATTCATGAAGTTATTGGTCTGATGATTTATATACATTGAATACGGTGCTGGGATCGCGTTGTGTGCAGAACGGTTGTAGATGAGTCCGAGCATGCTGCTGAGAGTAATAAAAGAGAGCCCAAGTCGTCTTTCGTACTTTAGCCCCAGGGCTCGTTTAATGCCATGTTCAGATACCCATCTCTACTTACGAGAGAAGCACAGAAGCATCAGTTGCAAAACTACATGACATTATATCTTTATATCGTTATTATATCGTTTCCTAAATAAATAATTGAAGAAGAATAACTAGTGGTTTTAAAAACAACAATGAAGAACAAAATAAAAAAATAAAAAATAAAAAAAAATCAAATCTTGGCTTCTCTTAAAATTGTTAGAGCCTGTTCTTCAGCTTTCTGAACAGGAACAGTTTGTAAAAATCTACTTTCCGTCACGAAAGAGTAAGCAAACTACAAGAGATGCATCAGCATTATATAGCAGCTGAACATAATATGACCCTTATGAGAAAGCACAATGATATAATTTTTTATCATGAATCAAAATAATATACAAGAATACAACTTTTTGTAATAGTTCTTTGGGGAGGAACTCCATCTTTGAGTTGATCAGAATCTCACAGCTGAATCTGCTGGTTTTGAAGATGAAGATGAACTTTATTCACTGTGAAAACTTTAGATAATGTTTCTTTGTCATGCCACTTATAATGTTTGGTTAGGGTTAAAAAGATTTATCCAGATGATATTTTATTGTTTAATGCATTATTGTGTCACATTTGATGAGGACACGGCATCAGACCTGAAAGTGCTGGATCTGAAGACGATCTAGTTACTGATTGTTTTTTTTTTTTTTTTTTGTATGCAGATGAACTATTGAAACGCTTCCCACATGCAGTGCATTGATATGATTTTTCTTCAGTGTGGATCCTCTCATGTGTTTTCAGATGTCCCGAATGACTGAATCTCGTCACAGTGAATCTCGTCACACTTGTACAGTTTATCTCCAGTGTGAATCATCTCATGTGTTTTTAGATGTGATGACTGATTGAAACTCTTGTCATAAGGCTGCACGTTTAATTGAATGCGATTATCATGGGCATCTTATCAGTGAAGCTGGTTCTGTGATCAGAAGTAAATCTCCATCAGGTGCTTTCCGATGGAGCAGCATTTACTTCACAGAGCCGTAGTTCACTGACAAGCTTAAATGCAAAAGTATGACTTAATTGTGGGATTATGAAATCGAAGGAATCATTTAGCAATTATGAAAGCTCCTTGCATAGCTTCTCATTGAACTACAGCTGTGTAGTAAATACTGCTCCATCTGAAAGCATGTGAAAATACCACATTTATAACATGTTTTCACTCCAAACTCACTTCATAACGTCAGTCGAGTGTTTGAAATAAATCCTTCTGTCAGATGATGTGGCTTCTTACGCAGAATAAGGCACGCAACATATTACATAGTATTCTAAGCAGTGATAAAGGCATTGCATTATTATATACTTTATTATTAAGAAAATTATAAGAGAAGAACTTAGATAAACCATATATTGTTGTAGTTGTGTGTTTATTAGTCACGTTGAATCAATGATAGCAATTAAGTCTTCTGTTTATTCAGCTACCACTATAGGGATTTCCTGGATTTCTTCTGCGGGGCGTATTTGGAGTTTCTGCGCGAGAGCACCCTCTGGCCTTCGGATGGCGATTTACACAAAAGCGTGCTTCACTGACAAGATGCGCATGATAAATCACAGCTTTTGCTTAATCGTGATTGTGATTTAATTTTGATTCATCGTGCAGCCCTATCTTTTCACAGTGTGAACATTTATAAGGTTTTACTCCAGTGTGGATAATCTCATGTGTTTTCAGGGTTCCTGACCATCTGAATCTCGTTGCAGCTTGAACACTTGTTTTGTTTTTTGTTTTTCTCCAGTGTAAATCCTCTCATGCAGTAAAAGTATTTTCACACTTGAAGCACATGCACTTTCTCACACCAGTATGTTTTTTTTTTTTTTTTTTTTTTGATGTATTTTCAAACTTTGTAAACATGAAAAACTCCTTCCACACAAATAACATGAATGTAGCTTCTCTTTTGTATGAACTTTCAGGTTTGTCCTCAGGACTGAATCCCACAGAATTTTTTTTTTTTTTTTTCCTGCATTGATCACGTGTACATTTTCTCTCCAATGTGGATGTTCATGTGATCCTCAAGTTTCGCTGATTGTGAGAAACTCTTTTCACATTGATCACAAGTGAACATTTTCTCTCCAGTATGGACTCTCGTGTGCTTCGTAAGGTTTCCTTTTAGTGTGAAACTCTTCCTGCATTGATTACATGCATATGGTTTTTCTCCAGTGTGGATGTTCATGTGATCCCTAAGGATTGATGAGTATGTGAAACTCTTTCCACATTGATCACAAGTGAATGGCTTCTCTCCAGTATGAACTCTCATGTGCTTTGTAAGGTTTCCTTTTAGTGTGAAACTCTTCCTGCATTGATCACATGCGTATGTTTTTTCTCCAGTGTGGATGTTCATGTGATCCTTAAGGGTTGACGAGTATGTGAAACTCTTTCCACATTGATCACAAGTGAATGGCTTCTCTCCAGTATGAACTCTCATGTGCCCCTTAAGGTTTCCTTTTAGTGTGAAACTCTTCTCGCACTGATCACATGTGTACGGTTTCTCTCCAGTGTGGATCCTCTTGTGTGTTTTCAGTTGATCTGACCGACTGAATCTCTTGTCACAGTTTGAACACTTGTAAGGTTGTTCTCCAGAGTGAATACTCTCATGTGTTTTCAGGTCTCCTGACTGATTGAATCTCTTGTCGCAGTGTGAACACTTGTAAGGTTTTTCTCCAGTGTGGATCCTCTCATGTGTTTTCAGATGAGTTGACTGACTGAATCTCTTATCGCAGTGTGAACACTTGTAAGGTTTCTCTCCAGTGTGGATCCTCTCATGCAGTTTTAAACCGTTTGCTGAAGTAAAAGTCTTTTCACACTCAAAGCACACATACTCTCTCACACCAGTATGTATTTTCTGATGTACTTTCAAATGTTGTAGAAGTGAAAAACTCTTTCCACACAAATAACATGAATGTAGCTTCTCCTTTGTATGAACTCTCAGGTGTTTCTTCAGGTCTGAAGCCCTCAAATATGTTTTGCCGCACTGATCACATGTGTATGGTTTCTCTCCAGTGTGGATGTTCATGTGTCCTTTCAGATGTCCTGATTGTGTGAAACTCTTCCCACATTGATCACAAGTGAATGGTTTCTCTCCTGTATGAACTCTCATGTGAGCATCAAAACCATTTTTGTTTGTGAAACTCTTCCCACACTGAGTGCAGGTGAAAGATTTATTGGCTCTTCTTTTCTTTAAATATTTCTGTTTGGTTTGAGAGCAACTCAAAAGTTTTTCTCCAATTTTAACATGATTTTCAATCAATTCTTCACACTCCTCATTTTCTTCAATCAACTCTGAAATTAAAGTAAAAACAGTTCATTTTCAAAAGCTCCTTAAAAAATTAAAGAGACAACTGCGAAAGGACATAAAAATTAACCTTGATATAACAGAAGTAGACAATTGCTATACAAAATGTTGGTCATTTTGATGCATTTTTATAAATTATATATATAGCTCTAAAGATGTTTCCTACTACAAAAAAATCTAAATCTAAAACTGCTTGAAGCTTTATAACCGTCAGTGATGTATCCAAATAATCAATGCCGTTATATTTCATTTTATTTATTTATTTATTTGCATACCTCCGTGCACCCTGTTTACGCAGACATGATACGTCATCAGCATGCGAGAATGGAAGGCGTTTTTATTGTAATTAGGGCTGGGTGGTAAAATGATAACGATAATGATCACGATATAATTTTCCCTCGATAAAATGATATCAAGAATTTGATACATGCTCGATATAAGGTTTATGTGCCAAAAGCACATAGAGATTTGAGTGTCATGACAAAGGCTGTGAATACTTATGTACATGTGATTTTTTTTCATTTTTAATAAATTTGCAAAGATTTCAAACAAACTTCTTTCACATTGTCATTACGGGGTAGAATTTTGAGGAAAATAATGAATTTAATCCATTTTGGAATAAAGCTGTAAACATAACAAAATGTGGAAAAAGTGTAGCGCTGTGAATACTTTCCAGATGCACTGTATATGTATGGGAGACCTTAAATATAAATATATTTTTCCCATTACCGTTTAGTCCAATAGTGAAAGAAAAAGGCAGACAGAAGAGATTTTTTTTTTTTTTTTTTTTTTTTTTTTTTTGTGCCAGTGTAATATAACACAAAGTACAGTGTCATAAATGTACATTAATTATTTTTAGGTGGAAAACAGCAGGAAAACAGGTAAACCTTTGCCCACAAAATGTTTGAGATTACATTAATGTAAAAACAAAGTGAATCTGATGTGTCTCACAGGCTCGGAGTTCAACAGTTTTATGATTCTAAAAAATCAACGAGCGAAAATAAAATATACATCTTCTCATTGTCAGTTACATTGAATTTGTAAGACCACTGAAATGTGGATTTAAGACGTTTTAATAATTAAGCTCAGATTTTTTTCAAAAAGGAGTGTAAAACTTTTTAAGGATCTGCAGGCACCCTGTTTAATCTTTCTTAGCTTAATGTACCACAAACTCATTAAAGATGAATGAAGAATAAACACCAACCTCCTTGTTCCTCCTGTTTTATTCTGCAGGGTTTTGGTTCCTCGTGTTTTATTCTGGAGGGTTCTGGTTCCTCGTGTTTTATTCTGGAGGGTTCTGGTTCCTCGTGTTTTATTCTGGAGGGTTCTGGTTCCTCGTGTTTTATTCTGGGGGGTTCTGGTTCCTCGTGTTTTATTCTGGAGGGTTCTGGTTCCTCGTGTTTTATTCTGGAGGGTTCTGGTTCCTCGTGTTTTATTCTGCAGGGTTCTGGTTCCTCGTGTTTTATTCTGCAGGGTTCTGGTTTAATCATGTTCTCCTCACTCTCCTCTTTAACAAACACCATCTTCACAGCAGCAGATCTCAGTTCAGATGATACTCCTCCAGATATTCCTGCTTGCTTCAAAACTTAGTCATGACTGTGAGGATGAGAATATTAAATGTATTTACTGACCTGATTCAAAAACTGTATTTTTCTGTATACAGAAACAAATTTTCTATCTGTTTATATTAAACCAGCATCACTACAAACAGAGATCACAGAGAAAACATCTTCTTCCTCTGAGGTTTAATGGTGTTTGGCAAACAAACGTATGTGTCTTAGCGCCACCCGCTGGACTGGAGTGAAAAAATACGGGGAAAATTACTCTGTGCGTCTTTATGGTGGGCTATTTTATTTTAGTTTATTTATTTATTTATTTATTTTTTAATTTAATTTAATTTTATTTAATTTTATTGTATTTTATTTTATTTTACCTTTACAAAGCCGATCACAAATAAATGGAAACGACTTAAAATTATAGACTCGCATGGTATTGGATCAACACCAACAGTCTTGAGTGTGGAAGAAAAACGAGTGAAGTCAAATATTTCAGTGAAAATTACACAAGGTTCCTTAATGGTTAAGGGCCATTCCACCGAATGGTTACCATTTGCTTCCAAAAAAAAAAAAACTTCATTAGTACTTTCATTTTAATCTACTTGATCTAGTCATACACATATTTAACTGTTCAAAATTTGTATTGGTCAATGTCAGGTAACTTTATTTAATTTTTTACATGGTTTTTAAGTGGAAGATGGATGCATTTTTCTAAGTGCTGTTACTAAAACTCTTATATCTTTTAAAAAAGCATATTTAAATATATGTCAACAAATTTATTCATTTTCCCCTCAGGCAGGTGTTTATTTAAAAAAAAAAAATGTTGGTTTCACGGTCAAAAAAAATTATAATTATCATAAAAAACAAAATCACAATTTTTCTTCTAAAGTACACAAAACCTTTTTTTTTTTTTTTTTTTTTTTTTCCATTTTAAAGGCGACTCAAATGTCAAGCTTATCGATTTTTTTCTATGATTCTATTGTGGACCAAACTTAATTCAAAGGGCACCTATTATGCAAAATCCACTTTTACATAGTATCTCTAGCAGTACAAGTATTCTACAAAAGTGTCGGAGAAGCTCTTCAGGGGGCATATTACAGAAAACTCCTAACTTTAAAATCTTATCTCGTGGGAAGTCGTGGCCTGACGGTTAGGGAGTCGGGCTTGTAACCTGAAGGTTGCCGGTTCGATTCTCGCACCGGCAGGAATTAAAGGTGGGGCTTGTGAGCAAACAGCACTGTCTCTGCCTTCGATACCATGACTGAGGTGCCCTTGAGCAAGGCACCGAACCCCCAATTGCTCCCCGGGCGCTGGAGCAATGGCTGCCCACTGCTCCGGGTGTGTGTTCACTGTGTGTGTGTGTGTGTGCGTTTGTTCACTACTCACTGCTGTGTGTGTGCACTTGGATGGGTTAAATGCAGAGCACCAATTTCGAGTATGGGTCACCATACTTGACAATACGTCACGACTTTCACTTTTCACTTTCACTTATCTTATCTGTTTGGCAACCATGGTAATTTCAGTTAGGACCGCATTAGGATAAAAGCTATTACAGAACAGTATTTCCTAAGTGCGTTATCTTATCTTAACTACAGATAGGAAGATGGTATTACAGAAACCTCCTAACTTGACAAAAAACCTAAAAACTGTTTTAACTTTAGGACAACCCCACAGCTGTCCTAACTTCAAAATTATTTGAAAGCTAATGGAAAAACCATTTACACTTGCGCTGTCCAACAATGGCATTACATTTATTATTCATTGAAACTGAAGAACGGAGATGTTTAATGGTAGAAAAACACATTTTCGGCAACCCTTGCCCACTCCCTGTCTTTGTGTTCGTGTGTGAGCGAAGGTGAAAACTTACCAAATAGTATCGGCTTTGCCTTTTCTACCGAAATTATCAAAGTTTCAATTTCCGTGGCACTGAAATTAAAAGCTGGCCGGTTTTGTTTACCTCAGCAGCAGCTCTTGCAGTTATGTTGCTTGGTAACAGACCTAAGAGTGGATTGTGTAAACTTGATGATACGATTTAAGATTTCCTAACTAGAGATAAGATACGATTTTGTAAGATAGGATAAGAATCCTAAATCAAGTCGCAGGTTCAAAATAATAACAAAGGCGGAGCTTGATGACGCTTGAAGAGGGGTGGAACGATGGGAGATGTCGTTTTCACTAATAAGAGATGTATGGAATTCATGAGTCATGTTCACAGATGAGGTAATGAACACTCATAAGGTTTCTCTCCAGTATGCATCCTCTCATGTCTTTTACGACTTGATGAATCACTGAATCTCTTGTCACAGTGTGAACACTCATAAGGTTTTTCTCCAGTGTGAATCCTCTGGTGGAGTTTCAAACGTTCAGCTGAAGTAAAAGTCCTTTCACACTGAAAGCACAATGTACTCTCTTACACCAGTATGTATTTTCTGATGTACTTTTAAACTTTCTGGACATGAAAAACTCTTTCCATACAAAAACATGAATGTGGTTTCTCCTTTGTATGAACTTGCAGGTGTTTCTTCAGGAATTAAACCCACAAAAATGTTTTGCTGCATTGATTACATGTGTTACATGTGATTACATTGATTACAAGGGGAATGACAACACAAGAGGTACCATTTTTTAAATATACAGTTGAAACTCAACATGCCCCCTTCACTCATTCTGCCATGCTGCTCATACATGTTGGGCTTCTTTACATCAGATTGCACACACACAATGTATAATAGGAAGGTAGGCCACGGACTGACACTGCAAGACACAAGAAAAGGACAGAGTAGAATAGTTTGCATGAGCACTGGAGGACATCCTTCCTTGCAAATTAAACAACAACGCAAGTGAGAGATGGCAACACATCAGGGATGTTGTGCATGGTACTGCCATTTCCATCTTTGGCAAGAAGAACAAGAAGTCTGCAGACTGGTTTGAAGCCAATGCCAAGGTGATGATGCCAGTCATCGAAGGAAAGAGACATGCAATGTCTGTTTATAAGACCTGCCCAAGGCAACAAAAATTAGAGGCTCTTTGGGCCACTAGAAGTAAGACTCAGCAGGTGGCTCGCTGATGTGCCAATGATTATACCATGTGCCACAGATTCTGGAAACATCAAGGGGATGTATGACAGCATCAAGTAGGCATTGGGCCCTATACAAAAGAAGACTGCACACCTAAAGTCCATCACAGACAAGAACGGACTAAGCAGACAGTCTTTGAAAAATCCCTGGATTCCCTTGAGTGCTGGCTGAGCTGGATAGGGAACCCACCCTAGATAAATTTAATGCAACACTGGATGCCCTTGCCTCTGGTAAGGCACTTGGCAAAGAGAGAAGAGTCTGGCTGCAGACATGCACTTGCATTTTCAGACTTGGACTCTCAGACACCCGCACTTCAGCAAGTGACGTCACTTGCAGTCTTTTTTTTATTTTTTATTGTATATAATTTATTAATTATTTTTTTTAGATTGAATCTCTCAACATTTTACACAAGTAGCCAGGTGGTGAAGACAAGAAAAAGAAACTAAATCACAATGTCACTTGTAATCGCCGCTTGCACTCTTCGCTACCTGTGACGTCACTTGCAATCCATACAAACCGTGCGTGTTGCCAATGGAGACAAGACGCTGTGGTGGTTAAACGATTAAAACTAATTTAATATCATAACATACAGGGTCCTGCAAGTCATCTGTAAGAGAAAAAGACAAGACCCGCAAATCCTTGGCCACAGAACAGCAGAATATGAACGCAATGCTTTCATTAAGCGCTTTTAAACCTCCCATAGAAAATCATAAAAACTTAATATGGCTTAATGTGTTAAGATGTGCTATTAAAAGATCAAATTCAATATACAGTTTATTAATATATAGTGTTTTCCTCCCATACTGCAAAAGTGGCACAATGTGGCATAACGGACTAAGATCATAAAGACCAAACTCAATATGCTCCTTCATTATTAAAACATAATTAATATGTACAGATAAGCAGGTGAGCCCAGAATAAACGCAACACGGGAGGAAAACGTTTAATGTGCAACTTAATGCATTGCGTTCTGCGCTCGTCTGCTTGCCTGCACGGAGTTGGTCCATTTAATATAATTTAATGCATTTCTTAATGCGTGTTCATATGGTTAATATGGTTTTAATAGCACTATCTTAACACATTAAGCCATATTAAGTGTTTATGGTTTTCTACGGGAGGTTTAACAACACTTAACGAGAGACTTTGCACATTGCATTCATATTCTGCTGTTCTGTAGCCAAGGATTTGCGGGTCTTGTCTTTTTCTCCTACAGATGACTTGCAGGACCCTGTACTTTATATTACTAAATTAGTTTTAATCGTTTAACCACCACAACGTCTTGTTTCCATTGGCAACACGCACGGTTTGTGTGGATTGCAAGTGACGTTGCAGGTAGCGAAGAGTGCAAGCGGCGATTGCAAGTGACATTGTGATTTAGTTTCTTTTTCTTGTCTTCACCACCTGACTACTTGTCTAAAATGTTGAGAGATTCAGTTTAAAAAATAATTAATAAAATAAAAAAGTTAAAAAGACTGCAAGTGAGTTGGAGAAGTGCAGGTGTCTGAAAGTGCAAGTCTTAAAATGCAAGTGCATGTCTGCAGCCAGACCCTATTGGGCAAAGATGGCATTCCTGCAGAAGTCCTGAGGTGCTGTAAAGAAATAGTTCTCAGTAAGTTGCATGAAATCCTTTGCCCCTGTTGAAGAGAAGGCACTGTGCCACAGGATATGAGGGATGCAAGCATAGTCACACTCAATAAACTCAAGGACCTCAGAAGCGATTGTAATATCGTGCATCTCTACTAAGCGTAATTGGGAAACTGTTTGCTTGAGTTGTCCTTACCCACCTTCAGGCTCTTGCTGAGGGAGTTTATCCAGAGTCACAGTGTGGGTTCTGAATCAACAGATCCACTGTTGACATGATCTTATCACTCCAACAGTTACAGAAAAAGTGCAGGGAGCAGCAACAGCCCCTTTATGTTGACTTTGCTGATCTCACCAAGGCTTTTTATCTGACTAGCAGAGATGACCTCTTCAAGATCTTGGTCAAGATTGTTTTTTTTAACACTCATTAGCATCAAGAAGTCCTTCCATGATGACATGAAGGAAACTGTTGTCTTTGATGGCTTAATCTCAAAAGCTTTTGACATATGAAGTGGGGTAAAATAGAGATGTGTTTAGCTCCCACACTCTTTAGCATCTTTTTTGCTTTCCTGCTGAAGCATGCCTTTGGGTCTGCTGCTGAAGGGATCTAACTTCATACTAGATCTAGAGGAAAGTTTTTCAACCTTTCTAAAATAAGAGCAAAGACCAGAGTTACGTGTTTGAGGGACCTCCTGTTTGGAGCAGTCATGGCCAAATGGTTAGAGGGTCAGACTCTTAACCCAAAGATCGTGGGTTCGAGTCTCAGTACCGGCAGGGATCGTAAGTGGGGGGAGTCCATGTACAGTGCTCTCTTCCACCCTCAATATTCATGACTGAGGAGAGAGCCTTGAGCATTTTGTGTGTTTGTTCACTACTCACTACTGTGTGTGTGCACTTGGATGGGTGAAATGCAGAGCACAAATTCCAAGTATGGAACACCATACTTGGCCATACATCACGTTCTTTCCTTTCCCGTTCCTGATTAATCACTTCAGCAAGGCATGCCAAGAGTTTGGGCTCAACATCAGCCTAAAGAAGATGCAAGTCATGGGACAAGATGTAAATCCTCCACCTAGCATCTCCATCTCTAACTATAAACTTGAGGTCGTACATGACTTTGTGTACCAGGAATCCTCTATCTCTGACTCCCTCTCTCTTTACACTGAGCTATTTCAACCATGTCCAGATTGACAAAGACAGTGTAGACCAGGGGTGCTAAACCCAGTTCCTGGAGGGCCGCAGCCCTGTAGAGTTTTGTTCCAACCCTGCTCTGTTCCAACCCTACACAAACCATGTAGTTTCAAATAAGCATGAAGGACTTGATTAGCTGGATCAAGTGTGTTTAATTAGGGTAGCATCTAAACTCTGCAGGGCTCCGGCCCTCCAGGAACTGAGTTTGACACCCCTGGTGTAGACTAATGACAAGCTTTCAGAGTATACCAAGTCTGCAAGGCTTGTGGCTTGTGGTATGGTAAGCAAGCTCCTCTTGACCCCTCATGGACCTCACAATGCTTGGCAAGAAGCCCAGAGTACATAATTAATCTCGCTTTCATGTATTTTCACACCTGAATGGTCAAAAAAAAAAAAAAAAAACACCCACACACAATTATGTAAAAATGTCACTTTTGCTGAGTTTTTTAGGTTACAACTGCTTATATCTTAAATGAATGTAAACAGTTGGGAGAATATCAGATGTGTATCAGTGCACTGGATCTGTGAATTAGTCTTAAAGTCACAATAGTGCTGTGAAAGGTACAGACTTCGGTACCAGTCGGTACTGAAATTTAAAAAATGTCCATGTCCCGCTAGCATTTGAGCGCTGTTAAGTGGATTCTTAAACACCGAGCGCTTACACAGAAGCACATGGGAGCTTTTGAAAGCCGTGTCTGTCAGCAGAATCCCTAATATATCTGCACATAGATGGATCCGTGGCTTTCAAACGCTGTGTAAACGTATCTGTGTAAGCGCTTAGTGAAGAGCGTGAAGTGATAATAATTGTAGCCAATCACAGACTTATCTGTTGAGCGTGTGAACACAATGACCAATCAGCGAGGTTTAAGAATCCGGTGTCAGTGCCTTTGACAACACTAAGTCACAGCAGTCTAATATACCTCCTGCTGTCTATCATTAATTGTATAACAAAAGAAAGAGAAAATCACTTAATGCTCTTGACTGAATAACATCAGTAGCTTTTTAAAGGATTACTCTGCATTTAATTTATACAATATCTGCTTGAAAAAATGAAGAATATTGTGTGCATGTTGTTCTAAAGAATGCATATATCATTAATTGAAAAGAAGATCATGTTCTTGTTTCTTTGAAAAGTGGTTTTATTTAATTTCAAGATAAATAAAGACTTTATGTCACAGCACTTAAATCTGTCTGTATTGCATGTTCAAACCTTAATATCATTCATATATAGCAGATTTATAGATGTTTTCTCCAGAAGTGAGTAAGTTTGGAATTTTTTAAAAGTCCTTTTGGATTGTACTTGTCAGACTGTACGAACATGATGATCATGTCATACTATGGGATCTCAGTTGTCATTAATGTCAGACTGTACGACAGTCGAGACGAGTTAAAAACGGGTGCGCGCAAGAAAACTTGTCCGGAGTTTTACATTATCAACCCAGACACGTCCAGTGACTGCTAACTGCATTGCACACGCGACCGAAATGTTGACTATCATGAAAAGTATTTGAACGGCGGCAATACCGGCGTCTTTAAGAAGAATAATGTATGCAGCTCTATACACCCACATGAAAACAGTGGTGCAACCAGTGTTTATATAGAAAAGGCAACATATCAGATGAATTCCGTGAGCGGAGGATGGGAACGCTGGAGTTTATGGCTGATAGAATAATTCTGTAGCATTAATTCTGCTCATAGCTTGTCTTGAAAAATGGAGACGGTTTGACATTCATCGTAGGGGTAGTCACACTGCAGCACTGTGCGCCAAATCTTCTGACACTGCCAGAATTTCGTCGGAGGTGAAATTTGATCGCAACAGCCATTAATCGGCTGTCGGTGAACATGTCAAACCAGCAATCAAAGACTACAGATTTTAGCCTAGGATTATAGGAATTGTTTAGGATTTTCAAAATTTGTCCCAGACGACCAAATCGTGGCCAAAATCGCACAGTGTGAGCCGGGCTTAAACTGCATTTCATACAAAAGGCTATGAATAAAACTGAATTAAAATTTGCTGTCAAAATTGACACTCCATTCTTCAAGTACATTTAAAATATTAAAATCAATCCAAAGTATAACAGTGAATATATGATTTACGAGTGACATGCCCCCTAATGGTGATTGATTGCAAGTGTGTTGTGGGGCTCGGTCTGATTCACATTCAACAGCTTTCTCAAAAATTGCTTACTGCACCTTTAAATCACCTTACTGCAGAATGCAGATAAGCTTTGAGACTCCTTTTCCATTTAAAGCTCTTTTCACAAGGATGACATGCGTAAGGAATCACTTCAATGTGAATTCTCATGTGACTATTAAGTTCTTGTCTACTTTCCACACTGAGAGCAAGTGAAAGGCTTTTTCCCCAGCATGAATTAATATGACTCTCAAGGCTTTCTTTACATCTGAAAGCATTTCCATACTAAGGACAGGTGAAAGACTTTTCTGAAGTGTGAATACGCACATGCACATTAAGTTGCTTTTTTTGTGTGAAACTCTTTCCACACTGAGAGCAGCTGCAAGGCTTTATTCCAGCATGATTTAACGTGATTCTTAAGGCTTTCTTTACGCGTGAAACACTTTCCACACAGAGAGCAGGTGAAAGACTTTTCTGAGGTGTGATAACGCTCATGCTCATTAATTTTTTTTTTTTTTTTTTTTGTGTGTGAAACTCTTTCCACACTGAGAGCAGATGAAAGGCTTTATTACAGCATGAATTAAAATGTGATTCTTCAGGCTTCCTCTACGTGACAAAGTCTTTCCACACTCAGAGCAGGTGAAAGGCTTTTCTGAAGTGTGAGTTACCAAATGATCTTTAAGGCATCCTTTATATCTAAAACTCTTCCCACATTGGGAGCAGACGAAAGGCTTTATTCCAGCATGAATTAACATGTGATTCTTCAGGCTTCCTTTACACGTAAAAGTCTTTCCACACTGACGGCAAGTTAATTCCTTTTCTGAAGTGTGAATTAGCATATGCTCATATGATTTATTTTCTGCATGAAACTCTTTCCACACTGAGAGCAGGTGAAAGACTTTTTTCCTGTATGAATTCTCATGTGATTCTTTAGATATTTTTTACGAGTGAATGCGTTTCCACACTGAGAGCAGCTGAAGGGCTTTTTGACCTCTTTTCTTTGAATGTTGCATTGAGAGTAACTGTTTTCAGTTTTGGAGCAACTCGCTGATTTTTCTCCAGTGGCATCATGAGCTTTCTGATCCTGATGCTTCTCCTCCACTTCATTCAGATCTTGTCTTTCCTCTTTCACTGTCATTAGGCCTAAAATGAAAACATTAAATTGATGAAAGTAAATCGGGACATTTGGAAAACAAAAGGAAATTAGGCTGCATTCAACACGACAACAAGCAGAACACTTTTTCTTAGCTTTTTTTTTTTTTTTTTTTTTTTTCTCCAAGTTTCACGTACAGACGACAACGTTGTCAAAACAATCCCTGTTCACACATATCCATGAAAACTAAAAAATGCTGTATTATGCTGACAGGCCAGTGGTTGGCAATGTCACTTTGTAAAGAAACACTATGCACCTGTAGACTGAACACGTAATACGCATGCGCAAATTTGTATTTTTGTAGCTAGTAAACTTGAAAAACTGGAAAAATTAACAGCCAAAATGCATACAAAGTTTTTTTGTTAGTTTTTTTTTTTTTTTTGAAAATTGTGTCTTGGAAACACCTTAAACCTCATAGAACTTTTGATCATTAATGAGGGATTTATGTGACAGTTTTCAACTAAAAACTTTTGCATTTACACAACATCAGCATTGTTGGAGGCCTTAAAGGGATAGCTCACCCCAAAAATGAAAATTCTGTCGTCATTTACTCACCCTCAAGTTGTTCCAAACCTGTATGAATTTCTTTCTTCTGCTGAACAACAAAGAATATATTTTGAAGAATGTTTGTATCCAATCAGTTTCCGGGAACCATCAGGTATCAATGGTGCACAAAAACTATTTGGTTACAAACATTTTTTAAAATGTCTTCATTTGAGTTCAGCAGAACAAAGAAATGTATTCAGGTTTGGAACAACTCGAGGGTGAGTAAATGATGACAGAATTTTTGAAAGTTTTGAAATCAGGGTTCAAAGTGCATGTTATTGAAAAGGATACAGACTGTAAACTACAAAAACACAATTTTGTGAAAGTGGCAACATTACGTGCATGTGTATTACTTGTTCAGTCTATAGGCATGTATTGTTTCTTCACAAAGTGAAGACTCATGTATCTGTTTGAACTGGATCGTTTTGACAACGTTGTTGTCTGTAAGTGTAACTTTAAAAAAAAATACAAAAAACTTTTTTTTCCCTCTCAGATGCATTTTGAAGTCATTTACTTGCTTCATCTGTTTATTTATTCATGTAATTTACAGATTTTATTACTACAGCCACTTAATCTGATGATCTGTTTACAAGGTATCTGCAGGTATCAAAACATCACATTTAATACTTTTTAATACCACTTTCCCCAAAAAATAAATGTTAAAAAATAATAATAATAACTTAAGAACTGCATGATATATGAGCTATAGTGGATTATTTTCATGCATATCAAATTTAAACTAGACTCAATCGACTTCTATGCAAAAACACTAAATCACTTACTCGTGTATGAATGAACAATGGACCTTTTTCACATTTCTGAGATGAAGTAAACTATAGCAGGGTAAACGCATATGTATGGGAGGCCTTAGCAAATAAAATGTTTCCCTTACCATTTGGTCCAACAGTGAAAGAAAAAGGTATACTGAAGACATAAAACATGTCATTTTTTTTTGTGACAGGGTAATATAACACAAAGTGCATGGTCATAAATGTACATTAATTATTTTTAGGCGGAAAGCAGCATGAAAACAGGTAAACCGTTGCCCACAAAATGTTTGCGATTACACTAATGTAAAAACAAAGTGAATCGGATGTGTCTCACACATTGAGTTCAACAGTTTTACGAGCGAAAATAAAATATAAATCTTCTCACTGTCAGTTCCATCCCAGACAGCAGCTGACTCTGCGCCGGATCCGTTTTCAAACCGGCAAATCCGTATTACAGTCACATCCGTTTCAGTGCTGTAACACGGATCCAGCCCGGGCCCGGTTTCAGTGGGCGGGAACTACTGTTGCAGAGCGGATCAGGGCCGCGTCCGAAATGAGCGCGTGTTTTTTTCAGAACAGAAGACGTCAAAGATATTTTGCGGATCACTGCAAAATTTCAGCATCACAATGATGCTGATAATTCAGCTTTGATCAAAGCAATAAATTGTATTTTGAAGTATATTAAAATAGAAAACCTTTATTTTATTTTTTTTTCTGTATTTTTGATCAAATAAATGCTGGCTTGATGAGCACTTTGCGGAAATAGTCAAACATGTGTTGTAATATACTGTTTCAATATCTTAGAGAAACCAATTTAAGTGGAAGGATATAGTTTTTTTTTTTTTTTTTTTTTTAACAATGCGTATACACGACATTCTGGTCCACGCTCATACCAGATAGTGACGGTAATGCACCAAAAAGCTGTTTGCCAACCGCCAATAAACCTTAGTAGAAGAAGACGTCGAGACGATCGAGGCAGACGGACTGTACACTGTTATCCTCAAAAACTTCACCAAGGTGTCACACCGTGTGATCACTGTTCTACTAACACATTAATTTCTTATTATGTTGTGTACTCGATAACTTAAAGGTCTGGTGTTTATATTGCTCCTTAGATCGGTGTTTGACCGGCAAACACTTAGGCCTATGTTATCAGAGGACTTGCTAACATGAAGAAAACGGTCCAGAGGTCTGTAATTATAAGTAATTAATGAATTTTAACTTAATTACTTAATTTAAACTTTAGTAATTTTGACTGCTTCTATTAAAATTGAATGTTTAAGATTGCTGCCTGATAATTAGTCATGGGCTAGCAATGTTAACGTTTAAGTGCTAACCCTCAAGGCTGCATGCATTTATTTGATCAAAAAATAAAATTAAAAAAGTAATATTGTGAAATATCATTTGAATATATTTTAAAATGTAATTAATTCCTGTGAATTTTCAGCATTGTTACTGCAGTCTTCAGTGCATGATCGTTCAGAAGCCATTCTAACATGCTGATTTAGTGCTGGATTTTTATTGGTGCTCAGTTATCAGTAATGGTTCTTATTATTATTAGATGTAAAAAAAAAAAAAAAAAAAAAAAAAAACCTTTTTGCTGCTTAACATTTCCTGTAAACATTTTTATGATTATTTGATGAATAGACAGTTCAAAAGAACATAATTTATTTGAAATATATTTTTTGCTTCATTATAAATGTTCTTACTTTTATCAATTTAATGCCTATTTGCTAAATAAAAACAGTCATTTCTATTAAATAACACGCACACACACACCAAACATTTGAATGGTTGTATATCATGGTTTCTGCATATATTAAGGAACATAACTGTTTTTCAACTGATAATAATCAGAAATGTTTCTTGAGCAGCAAATAATAATATTAGAATGATTTCTGAAGGATCATGTGACACTGAAGACTGGAGTAATGATGCTGAAAATTCAGCTTTGATCACAGAAATAAATTACGTTTTACAATATATTCATAAAAAACATATTTTAACTGATAATTACTTTTAAAATTGTAATTAAAATATAATTTATTTATGTGATGGCAAAGCTGAATAAATAAATGCTTTTCTTTTTAACTTTTTATTCATCAATAAATCCTGAAAAAAGTATCACAGGTTCCCAAAAAATTAAGCAGCACAACTGTTTCCAACATCAATAACAACGGAGTATCAAATTAGTATATTATAATGATTTCTGAAGGATAATGTGACATTGAAGATGAGTAATGATGCTGAAAATTCAGCTTTGATCAAAGCAATAAATTATATTTTGAATTATATTAAAATAGAAAACCATTATTTTATTTTATTTCATTATTTTTAATACTAGTTTTAGGTTTTTAATATTTTTATTTTTTTTTTCTGTATTTTTGATTAAATAAATTCTGGCTTGATGAGCATAAGAGACTTATTTCAAAAACATTAAAAATAGTAATGTGTCCAAACTTTTGACCAGCCCAGTCTCCTTGAATAAGCAGGCAGAACGCTTTCAGGCACATCCTGAATGATAGAAACAGAGGGGCACCGAGGAGACAGACATGTATTGCATTATATTGTTTGGTATGGTTTTCATTTATAAAATCTTTGCCAAAACATGCTTTTATTTCTGTTATCGGTATGATCCATGTTAATTGGGTAAATTAATTGAGAAATTGTCCAGCAACACTATATAACAATCTGTTTAAATTTCAGGTTCCACCTGAGAGCCGGGACTGTCAAATAGTAAGGTGAGTCCCTTTTTTTTTTTTTTTTTTAAGTTTTCAGTGGAGTTTGAGTTATTCAAGCTATTTGAATGCCACAGTTTATAACTGAGTATTGATAATAATGAGTGCCTGATAATGTTACAACTAGTGCTGTTCAAAATATACTGTTTGTTAGGGCCGATTTTGAATTGCAGCTTTCTGGAGAAATGCTCCTTCAAATAATTTCACACTCAGCATCCTGAACAATATACCTGTTAATAGTCATAGTCCTCTAGCAATGCTGTAGTCTGTGTGTCATTTGGGTACAAACCCTTTTTCATCTCAAGTCGGTGATTAAAGGAATTGTGTATGACACTGATGTCCCATGCACTAATTTCCACAGTGGAGCATGTTAATAAACTGTGACTCTTATGTGTAAGGCTTAAACATTGCATTCCTTGCTTTGTAATACTAAATGAAACAAATACATTCATAACATATCTGTGTAATATGCAATTAGTTGTGTATTTTTTTTTTTTTTTTTTAATATATAAAACAGGTGGCACAGGTTCCCCTGCTTTTCTTCTCTGTTATATCAGTTATTATACTTCACACCTATGGGCAGTAAGCAGAATGAACATTATCTTTGTTACACACAAAGCAGGACAAAATTACTCTATTACAGGAAAAATAAAAAAATGCTAACCATGGATAACATTTATGATGTGGAAAAGCATATACAGTGTGTGCATAATTATTAGGCGATTCAATATCCGGATCATATTTTTTTAAGCACTTTTTACCAATTCCAAACCACATCAATCATAACAACTATTATTAATTTTGTTTACGATTATATTTTATAATTATATAATCAACAAGAACTGGAACTGAAAAATGTTTACTGATGCTCCAGAAGGAAACAATACATTAAGGGGGTGAAAACTTTTAAACAGAATGAAGGTGTACATTTTTCTTATTTGCCTAAATATTTGTTTAATTTAGTACTGCCCTTCAAAAGCTACAGAAGATACTTACATGTTTCCCACAAGACAAAATAAGTTCAATTTACCCTGATCTTCAAATTCAAAAAGTTTTCACCCCCTTAATGCATTGTTTTTTTTCTTCTGGAGAATCAGTGAGCATTTGAACCTTCTGTAATAGTTGCATTTGAGTCCCTCAGTTGTCCTCAGTGTGAAAAGATGGATCTCAAAATCATACAGTCACTGCTGGAAAGGGTTCAAATACACAAAAATGTTGGAAAAGCACAGAATTTGTGGGAGCTGAAGTATTTTTCTGAAGAACAGCAGGCAGTTTAACTGTTCAAGGACAAACAAGGGACTCATGAACAACTATCACTAAACAAAAAAAAAAAAAAAAAAAACACAGCTGTGGATCTTTCAGGTAACAACACAGTATTAAGAATCAAGTGGATGTAAACAACGGGGTAATTTTTATAAATTCAACAATTATTTTCTCTTGTGGACAATATGTAAACATCTTTTATCCCTCTTATTTTGGTAAAATAATTAACATTTTGTAGATTCTGCAAGGTGTATGTAAACTTTTGACCTTGTGTGTGTGTGTGTGTATATAATATTTAATATATTAGTATTTTAATATTAAAAAGATATTTAATCTTTTTTTTTTTTTAGAGACAACGAAAAGGGGGGAACTGTCTTTAAGCTGTGGAGTCAGACGGAGGGCTTGCATTTTCCTCAAAAACAGCATTGCAGAAGACTCTATTACAACTAGAACCAACTCAAGCACACAATGGTGACACATTTATAAGAACTTTCCCTGTGATATAAAATTTCCCTGTGGTAATTATTCAGATTCTTCTCATTCTCATTGTGTAGCACTGTTTTAAGCTGAGTGAATATTACACTGAACAAAATTATTAACGCAACACTTTTGTTTTTGCCCCCATTTTTCATGAGCTGAACTCAAAGATCTAAGACTTTTTCTATGTACACAAAAGGGTCTATTTCTCTCAAATATTGTTCACAAATCTGTCTAAATCTGTGTTAGTGAGCACTTCTCCTTTGCTGAGATACTCCATCCACCTCACAGGTGTGGCATATCAGGATGCTGATTAGACAGCATGATTATTGCACAGGTGTGCCCTAGGCTGGCCACAATAAAAGGCCTCTCTAAAATGTGCAGTTTTATCACACAGCACAATGCCCGGGTCGGGTTCGGAATAAAATTAGTGTTGCTGTCGGATAACGGGTCGGGTATTCGGTTAACTACTGCGGGTGCGGGGCGGGGGCGGGTGCGGGTTTATCAAACAGGACCCGTGCAGGACTCTAAGGTTGGTGTTTATTCTTCATTCATCTTTAATAAGTTTGACATAAAAACCGCGACCCGAACCGCACCCGCATTAAATCTACACAAGGCAGACAAAACCAGGCCCGTAGCCAGCTATGAGGTCACCGAGGTCCGGACCTCGGTAAAATTTTTCATGTTCAAAAATAAAATTTGTTCTCTGAATGACTAATTTGCTGTTAATCTCCTCATATGAATGTCTGCATGGCATGTATAATTCAGTTTAGACAGTTTGCAAGAACGTTTAGCATCCCTGGTATGAAAAAGATCGCTGCGAGACGCTGCCGGAGTGAACGAGTCTTCAGAGTTGTGAGTGAGGGCGTAGCGCAGCCTCCGTGTTGCCAGATCCATTTATTATAAGAGTTTTGGACTTGTCTTTTCCACTTAATTTAACACTTTAGAAAGTTAATAAAGTAGGAATTTTCAGTTTAGAGTTTTTTTTATTTATTTATTTTTTATTATCTTATCTTATTTGCAAAAGATTGGAAATAATTTCGTCTTATGTTGATTTTTTTTATTTTAGCATTTTGTTTGTTTTAGTAGCAATATCTGGCAACAGTGCATCGCCTGCACTTAAACTGACATCAATCAAAAAAGGCCATGGACAGGTTTTTGCTGACAGGATAAAGACATTCGGTAAGGGAAACGCAAAAAAAAAATATCATGATATTATCTGTCAGAAACGTTATCAACGCTGTTAAAAACAGTAGCATCACTAGTACACAGATCTGTAGAACAAGTAGGTTACAGAATGAAATGAAATACGCAAAAACTAGTCACGAAGAAGTCTATATGCTATGTCATTCAGTATAGTTAAATTTTCACAAATCATGCTATAAACATTCATTAGAGCACTAGACAAAGTTATTGTAGTTATGTATTGTTGCATGAATAATAAACAACTAATAAAATTATCCACCCTTAAATATAGTAAAGTATTAACAAATTTTGATGCAATGAATAGGGAATGATTTAAAAATTATATCCCTCCAAAACAGAGAAAACATCTTTCACAAACATCTACGCGTCTGTCTCCTTTAAAGTTTCTCACTAATTTTCAAAACCTGGGTACGGCCATGGACAAAACACCTTTATTTTATTTTAATGTAACAGGCAATTAACAAGTCATTCCGAGTTAATGCGTTAATGCGTTTAAAAATTAATAATAACATTTAACACACGCACCCCAACAAGTTAACAGAGAGAGAGAAAGCAACATTCAACGTGTAAACAATATAAAACTATTGCATACACGTGAACAATCTATTGTAAACGGGTCTAAATGTCTTAGATTAATAAGCCAAATATGAGCTTTTCCTTCATAACCTATAAAAACAATTAACTTTATAGGCTGCATAAAAATATGTAGGACTGGCAGCAGTGTCGAGAGAGAGAGAGCACAACATCCAACGTGTGAAAACAATATAAAACTATTGCGTACATGTGATCTATTTTAAACAGGTCTAAAAGGCTTAGATTAGTCAAATATGAAGTTTATAACATATTGAATATGTGTTAGGCCTATTTTAGAATGAGAAATAGTCTAAAGCTTTTATTCAAACTGTGAATAGATTAACTACAGAAAAGCGAGCAAAGAGCGCTCCCTTTAATATAATCACTAGACCTACAGCTGTCAATCAATGTCAATACAGCTGTTGATTGGCTACAGTGCTCAGCGTTTGCAAATCCCGCTGTAGAAGCCCGGTCTTCAGACAGAGCGCACGAACACAAGCACGGGACAATTTGAAAGGAGCTGCCTATCAGCGTGTACTGGATTAAGTCGAAATAGTCTTGGTTATAATTGTACCCGCAACACGCCCGTGCCTATCACCAGTCCGACCCGCACCCGACACGTCAATATTATTCCACCCGTTACGTCAATTTTTGCGGTTCACCCGTCGGGTACCCGCCCGCGTGCAGGACTCTGACCAACCTTCTTGTACCTCGTGTTTTATTCTGCAGGGTTCTGGTTCACTCGTGTCCTCCTCACTCTCCTCTTTAACAAACACCATCTTCACAGCAGCAGATATCAGTTCAGCTGATACTCCTCCAGGTATTCCTGCTTGCTTCAAAACTTGACTATGAGGATGAGAATGTTACAGGTATATATGGACCAGATTCAAAAATACTTTATATTTACAGAAAGTACATTTCTAACAGTTTGTATTAAGACAGCATCACGACAAAACAACAGCGAGTGCAGTGAAACTATATAATCTTCTTTCTCTGAGGTTTAATGGTGTTTGGCAAACAAATGTTTGTGTCTTAGCGCCACCCTCTGGACTGAAGTGTGAATAATACGGGGAATAATGGGCTCGGTGCACAAGATGGCGCCAGTGAGCTTCGGCGACGCAAGTGTGTGCATACTTACTTCCGGTCTTGCGACGTTCACATTTACTGTAAAGGGAAACGCTCCGGTTACTGACGTAACCTCGGTTCCCTGAGATAAGGGAACGAGCATTATGCATGGGGGAAAACTCCTGTTTTACTCTGTACTGAAGACTGATTTGTTCACGTTTGTGTAGCTGCACAAACCAATGGCGCTTTAGCCTGCCAGAAAGGGCGGAGCTGACCACTATATAAGTCGGCTCGCAGCGCCATACATCAGATCATTCGACTGAAGTGACAGTCGATTCGCGCAGCTTATAGTGCGGCAAGTGATATAACACTCGTTCCCTTATCTCAGGGAACCGAGGTTACGTCAGTAACCGGAGCGTTCCCCTTCAAACATCCACTTCACGTTATGTATGGGGCACGTATCCAATCACGCCATACTATGAGCAGACACAGGACATCCTGCTCTGTGAGCCCAGTCTCGAGGCACTAAAAGGACCCCTTAAAACTTGAGTGTGTTTTGCCCCAAGCTATAGCTGAGAGCTTTTTATGACCACTTCACCCAAGGGGGATAGTGGGACATTTAAACAGATAGAACTCGCGCCTGCAAGGCAGGGACATCTAAGTTATAAAATCTGGCAAATGTGGATGGCGACGACCAGCCGGCGGCCGCACAGATCTCACTGATAGATATTCCACTGGACCACGTCCAGGAGGAGGCCATTCCCCTTGTGGAGTGGGCCCTCACACCAATGGGGCATTCCAAACCTTCTGATGCAGAAGCCAAGGCTATCGCATCAACGATCCAGCGAGAGAGTCTCTGCTTTGTAGCCGGCAGTCCCTTCTGGCGGCCTCCAAAGCAAACAAACATCTGTTCAGACTGCCTAAACAGCCTAGAGCGTTTCAGGTACACTCTCAGAGCCCTGACAGGGCAGAGCATGTTCGGTCCCTACTCGCCGTCTGCAACGGGGAGCGCCAATAGGGAGATCACTTGAGCTCTAAAAGGAGTTGAGAGCACCTTAGGAACATAGCCGTGCCTTGGTTTCAGAATGACCTTACAGTCATTAGGTCCGAACTCAAGACATGAAGCACTGACTGACAGCGCTTGCAAGTCGCCTACTCGCTTAACCGATGCCAGAGCAAGGAGAAGGGCCGTTTTAAGCGATAAGGACCGCAGGTCGGCTGAGCTGAGCGGCTCAAAAGGGGGGCCTCTCAAGGCCCGCAGGACTAACGACAGGTCCGAGGATGGCACAGTCTAAGGGTGAGGAGGATTCAGCCTCCTTGCACCCTTCAGAAATTTAACGACCAAATCGTTTTTGCCTATTGAATGGCCAGCCTCGGGAGAATGATTCGCCACGATGGCTGCCACGTATACTTTGAGTGTGGAGGGGGCACGCCCCTTATCCAGCAGCTCTTGTAGAAAAGTCAGCACGTAGGACACATCACACGAAACTGGGTCCAATTGCCATGCAGAGCACCAATGAAGGAAGACTGACCATTTTTGGCTGTAGAGCTGTCTCGTGGACGGCGCTCTCGCCTCTAAAATGGTACTGCTTACTCTCGCTGGGAGCCGAATAGACTCCCGTCGAGGCACCAGACATGAGGGCTCCACAGCTCCGGCCGGGGATGCCAAATCAAGCCCTTCGCCTGCGAGAAAAGGTCCCTCCTCAGTGGAATGGGCCAAGGGGCTGTTATTGAGAGCTGCATTAGCTCTGGAAATCAAGCCTGGTTTCTCCAGAGCGGGGCCACCAGGAGGAGGGAACACTTGGTCTCCCTGACCCGCCCGATGACCTGAGGAATCAGGGCGATCGGGGGAAATGCATACAAGTGAGCTCTGGGCCAGTCGTGGGCCAGAGCATCTCACTGTATTGAGAAAAATGTTGGGCAGTGTGAATTGTCTTCTGAGGCGAAGAGGCTGACCTCTGCCCTCTCGAATACTGTCCAGATCTCCTGAACCATCGGTGTAGCGCCCACTCGCCCGGGGCTACATTGCCTCTGGACAGCATATCTGCACCAAGGTTAAATTTGCCTGGCACATGAACCGCCCTTAGCGAGAGGAGTTCTTTCTGTGCCCAGAAAAGGAGGCGACGAACCATCCTGTAAAGAGTGAGAGATCCGAGGCCGCCTTGGCGATTGATATAAGCCACCACCGTCATGCTGTCCAACCGGACCACAACGTGGTGACCCTTCACGGCTGGAAGGAAGGTTTTCAGGGCTAAGAAAACCACCAACATCTCGAGGCAGTTGATGTGTAGGCACCGCTGCTGAACTGACCAGGAGCCAAGTGCCGGATTGCCCTCCAACAGCACGCCCCAACCCGAGTTGGATGCGTCTATTGTGATCACTTTCCTTCTGGAGGCCAGGCCTAACCTCACTCCTGTTTGGAACAGACGAAAGGTCTTCCAGGGGGCCACGGCCTTGATACAGCGGTGGTCTACCCTGACAGGAAACCGCCCCAGGCGTGGGGCGAGATACGGGCTTTTAGCCAAAACTTAAGGGGCTGCATGTGAAGCAGGCCCAGAGGAATCACAGAGGCAGCGGCCGCCATAAGGACGAGCAGCCTCTGAAAAACCTTCAAGGGGTGTGACGTCCCCGGTTTGAGGGAAGCCGCCAATCGCTGAATCATCAGGGATCGTTCCGGCGTAAGCCACGCCCGCATTTTGGCAGAGTCTGGGTAACAACTGACCCTTGAGTGGGTTGATGATCAACCCGAGGTGTTCTAAGTGGCTGAGTAATAGCTCTCTGTGAGCTATTAGTTCCCGTTCTGATCTGGCTAGAACCAGCCAGTCGAGGTAATTTAACACACGGATTCCCATCTGTCTCAGAGGGAAGAGAGCCATGTCTATGCATTTCGTAAAAGTGCGTGGGGCCAGGGATAGTCCATATGGAAGGACTGTATACTGATAGGCCACTCCTTCGAACGCGAATCTCAAGAACGGTCTATGATGGGGGGTTATGTGGATGTGAAAGTACGCGTCTTTCAGATCCACAGTCAAAAACCAGTCCTTGGGGCAAATGTGCGCGAGAATCTGTTTGATAGTCATCATCTTGAACGACCGGCGCATAAGCGAGTGGTTCAGATGTCTGAGATCCAAAATGGGTCTGAGCCCGCCGTCTTTCTTTAGAACGAGGAAGTAGCGGCTGAAAAAGCCTGACTCGCTGTTCGCCGGGGGCACTACTTCCACAGCACCTTTTCCAAGCAGCGTCAGCACCTCCTGCCCGAGAACAATAGCATCGTTGTCCGGAACAGAAGTTTGAATGACGCCTCTGAAGCGAGGAAGCCTGCGAGCGAACTGTAGCGAGTACCCTCGTTGAATTGTTTTTAAAACCCAACTCGACACTCCTGGAATGGCTGCCCAGGCCGAGAAATGGGAGGCGAGAGGATTTATTCTCTCGAACGCGAGCTCGCCTTGAGAAGACGGGGAGCTCGCATTCGTTTGAGAGTGTATGAAGAGGAAATTTGCTCTTTAATGTATGTGGGTCTGTTATCACAGCGGTAAATTAGTTATAGATGAGTTATTTATAGGCCTATGGAGTGAAATAAAGGTATATTATTTAACATAAAGTAATTTATTTTCATTGTGAACTTATTTTGTTATTGGAGTTCTCTTTCCGAGCAGATGTTAAACCTCACTATTAAAAATGCTGTCACTCTTGTGCAGTAAAACAAATGAAAAGCAATTAATGTATGTAGAAGGACGAAATACTTTATTTTGTCTGTTTTCTATGAATCTTGCTGTAACTCATCTATATAAAACAAGGATTTGAAACCGTTAAAGACATCAATAAATAACAGGCATGTTGCAGAAGTACAAAAAAAAAATATATGGAGAGAAATGTCATCTTGTTATATTTTCTGTCAATTCTGGGCGTCTAAATGAAAAGCAGTCTGAAAGCACGTTCTCTCCGTGTTGGTCAAGAAATGACCGTAATACGTAATAATCATAGTAATACCCGCACACACTAATTTCAATCGCGGCTGGTTTGACAGCATTTGGCAACTGAAGATGCCACCGGAAGTGGCGCTGCGACCTGACGTTGCCAACAAATAAACCAAGTCTAATAGATAAACTAAGTTGGCTGAAAGAGCAATACTAGCAATTAGCACAAAACTATATGTAATTGCTAAGTAAGTTAATTGCCTATTAGGCCACATATTGAATATCCAGTGTACATAGAATAAACGTCTATAGTGTATTTATGACAACCTTTTACGGTAATATGTTGCATTTATGCATTTAGTCATGAATGCAAATTCCCATGCTAAACCTCTGGGATTTTGGAGCACCAACTTGTAAACATGCTTAACAGTATGTCACTACAATGCATTCTTTAATTGATTCCCTGTCTTATTCTGCCCTCTAGTGGCTTATATTGAAATTAATACAACCCTTAACATAATGAGACTTATGTCGAAATGACTTAATATGTCGAAATAACAACTTAATATCTCGACATAACGAGTTATGTCAAAATAACGACATCTCAAAATAACGAGTTATGTTGAAATAATATGTCGAAATAACGACTTAATATCGCGAAATAACGAGTTATGTCGAAATAACGAGTTATTATGTTGAAATAAGGACATAATATCTCGAAATAACGAGTTTATTAAGTCGAAATAACGACTTAATATCTCGAAATAACGACTTATGTCGAAATAACGAATTATGTCGAAATAACTAGATAAGTTTTCTTTTCTTTTTTTTTTCAGGGCTTCCGTAGTTTTCCTTTAAAAAAGCCGATCTGCACAAATAACTTAAAATTATAGACGTGCATGGTATTTGACACCAACAGTCTTCATGAATGAGGATTAGAGGAGAAAAACGAGAGAAGTCCAATAATTCAGTGAAAATCACACACGGTTCCCTAATGGTTAAAGGTGCTGTATGTAGGATTAACACTTAACGGTTGAACTAGGTATTGTAGTCCAAATTCAGAATATTGGAGAGGGTTTTTTTCACCCAGCCCCTTCTCCTCAGACACACGCAGGTTGCCAGATTAATGGCACAAACAAGAACGAGCACACATAACTATGAATGACATGAAATACGCTGTTTTCCGCCAACTGGCAACCTGGCGTGTCGAAATACAATTGAGTAAACTGGCAGTGGGCCAAAACACAGACCGACATTCTGGGCCGGAACGCACATTTTCAAAGGAGAATAATTGACTGTAGCATTGTTTTTCAGATAAATAAGTATGTTAACTTAGCATGTTTCTTAAATATCTGCAAACATATTATGGTATTTTTATGCTTTAGTAGAGTCAAAAATTTACATACAGCACCTTTAAGGGCCATTCCACTGAATTGCTATTTGCTTCCAAAACACTTCTTTAACATTTTTTTTAAGTGGAAGATGGATGCATTTTTCTCAGTCCTGTTATCAAAACCCATGTCTTTTAAAAAAGCATGTTTCTTTGAGGATTATGGACCTGTTTTGTTGTGTTTTCCCTCCCCATGTGCTCCCCGTGACCTACCCTGCGTTTCATTCGGAAGGGCTCATCCCATGCCCTAATCCCTTCAAAGGGTTTACCCTCCGGAGTGAGAGCTTCGAAGGGTTGAAGGGTGTAGCGGACAAAACAACTGTTTCTTGAAGTGCCCTTCTGCGTCATCATCCCGTGCCCACACGGATGTGCCATCATCATGCAAAGAATCTGCGCAAAGGATCATGGGAGCCCGAAGTGTCCATCAGTTGTACCCTTCGAAATCCTTCATTCTGAAGGGCCCTTTGAAGTGGCTAGTTTTGAGCACTTCGGTTTGGAACGAACCTTCAATATGGCAGCCATGATTGTTTTCACTCCGAAGTGCCCTTTGGAGGGCGATATATCTCGTTTGGAACACACCGCTAGTTTCTCCCTTGTCTAATTAGTCATTCCATTCACCTGTGTTCTTTCACTTCCATTCACTTCCACATCTTTCCTGTAGCTCAAATAGTAGAGCATGGCGCTAGCAACGCCAAGGTCATGGGTTCGATTCCCAGGGAAAGCAAGAGCTGATAAAATGTAAAAACTTGAATGCAATGTAAGTCGCTTTGGATAAAAGCGTCTGATAAATGTAAATGTTCTCATAATTTTAGTTGTGTATTTATAGTGTGGTCCGTCCTTTGCATTCTGTCCGGTGTTGAACGTCAATGGTGTGCTACATGTGTGTTCCTGCCTGCTCTGTGTTACCCCTGTTTGGATTATTAAAGGACTGTTGATTGTAATTCTCCTGTGTTCTCCTCGTTCCTCGCTCCAACACAGTAGCAGTTGTGACAGTTTCAAAATATTTCAATAAATTCCTTCTATTTTCTACAGTGACCGGGAGGGAACATGTTCGGTTCACTTAATTTTGTCGTGGCCATGATATATTAACTCATGGAAATGTGATATGTCGTGGCCACAAGATCATTTTGTCGAGGTAATGACATCCCTATGTCCTGGCCTCGAGATGCTATGCTGAGGGAATGACATCCATTTCTCGTCGCCATGAGTTCAATGCACAAATTCTTCAGTATATTTTCCCACATACTTTGCTCTGTTTTTCATTCTGTTCTGCTTCACATCTCTTCTTTCTTCACAATTTATAAGGGAGGATAAAGAGAATTGTCATGAACGGTTAGAGCTAGTCTGAAAAGATTGATGGTCAAGATCCTTGGACAGGTTTTATCAGTGGTAGAGACTGTACTGTATTGTCTTCTGTCTTTCTCACTACAGAGTGTCTGTGTTTTCACTGTTGGTCTCACAATAATAACAGATCTAGAATTTTTCCACGACAGTGGTAATTAAATAATCGCTTAGTTATCAGCAAAGCTCTCTTGTTATCATTAAACCGTTATGCTGCCTCAGTCAGTAGTCTGTCAGAAATCACTTTCGAGAGGAACCGTGACCAAAGAGTCATCAAAGCTTTTGGATGCATGCAGCCGCAGCGAGTCTTCCGAGGAGAGGTGAGAAGTTCATGGTATTTGAAATATTTAGACTGTTGTAAAATACTCTTTACGCAGTTTGTTTGTGCAATACTCTGCGAGGTCGTTTATGCCTTGTTTTCAGTGAGTACAGCCATGGGCGTCGCTAGGCCATTTTTAGGGGGGCTATAGATAAATACTAGAAGTGCAAACAGTACAATTTTGTGTTTGTACAGTAAACAGGTGTGTGTGATTATTTATTTATATACAGTGGGTACGGAAAGTATTCAGACCCCTTTCACTTTTTTCAATTTTGTTATGTTGCAGCCTGATACTACAATTGTTTAAATTCATTTTTTTTCTCATTAATCTACACTCTGTACCTCATAATGATGAAGTGAACACAGAATTTTAGAAATGTCTGTAAATTTATTAAAAAGAAAAACCTGAAATATCACATTTACATAAGTATTCAGACCCTTTGCAACAACACTTGAAATTTCGCTTAGGTGCCTCCCATGTCTCTTGATCATTGCAGAGATGTTTCTACACCTTGATTGGAGTCCGCCTGTGGTAAATTAAATTGATTGGACATGATTTGGAAAGGCACACACCTCTCTGTAAAAGGCCTCACAGCTGATAATGCATATCAGAGCGAAAACCAAGCCACGAGGTCAAAGGAACTGCCTGCAGAGCTCAGACACAGGATTGTATCAAGGCAGAGATCTGTGGAAGTCTACAAAAATATTTCTGCTGCACTGAAGGTTCCCAAGAGCACAGTGGCTTCCATAATTCTCAAACGGAAGAAGTTTGGCACAACCAGGACTCTTCCAAGAGCTGGTCCCCAGCCAAACTGAGCAATTGATGGAGAAGGGGCTTGTCTAGACTGGTGACCAAGAACCTGGTGGTCAGTCTAGTTGAGCTCCATGATCATATATGCAGATGGGAGAAACCTACAGAAGGACAAACATCACTGCAACACTCCACCGATCTGAGCTTTATGGCAGTGTGGCCAAACTCAATCCTCTCCTCAGTGAAGACACATGAAAACACACTTGGAATTTGCAATAAAGCACCTAAAGGACCCTCAGACTCTGAGAAACAAGATTACCTGGTCTGATGAACCTCAATTCTAAGCATCATATTTGAAGGAAACCGGCTCTTCTCATCACCTGCAGAGTACCGTCCCAAAAGTAAAGTGTGGTGGTAGCAGCCTCATGCTGTTGGGCTGTTTTTCAGCTGCAGGGACTGAGGAACTCATCAGAGTAGAAGAAAAGCTCAATGCACCAACATTTTGAGATAGCCTTAATGAAAACCCAGTCTAGAGCATTCAAAACCTCAGACTGGGCCGAAGGTTCACCTTCTAACATGACAATGACCCTAAGCACACAGCCAAGGCAACACAGGAGTGGCTTAGGGACAACTCTGTGAATGTCCTAGAGTGACCCAGCCAGAGCCCTGACTTGAACCCTATCGAACATCTCTGGAGAGACCTGAAAAAGGCTGTCAACAGATGGTCCCCATCCAACCTGACCGAGCTTGAGAGGATTTGCAAAGAAGAATGGCAGAAATTCCCCCAATCCAGTTGTGCAAAGCTTGTTGCGTCATACCCAAAAAGACTCGAGGCTGTAATTGCTGCCAAAGGTGCTTCAGCTAAGTACTGAGTAAAGGGTCTGAATACTTAGGTAAATGTGATATTTCAGTTTTTTCTTTTTAATAAATTTACAAACATTTCTAAAATTCTGTTTTCACTTTGTCATTATAAAGGACAGAGTGTAGAGTAATGAGAAAAAAAAAAAGAATTTAAACAATTGTAGTATCAGACTGCAACATAACAAAATTGAAAAAAGTGAAGGGGGTCTGAATACTTTCCGTACCCACTGTATATATATATATATATATATATATATATATATATATATATATATATATATATATATATATATATATATATATACCCTCATTGGGGGCTGAGCGCCCCCAAAATGGAAATCCTAGAATCACCCCTGAGTACAGCGCTGTTTTTTTTTATTTATTTTTTTTTTTTTATTGTTGGTTTTTACATTTGGCAGAATTTACATTATATTATTTTCTATATTTATATGTATAAATAAATCTAAATTTTCTTTTTTTTTTTTTTTTTTTTTTTGGAAGCTACATTTTAAAATCCATTTGGCTCAAAAATCTGAGGGGGCATGTGAATGGGCATGACACCTCTGCTTGCAGGGGTGAAATGCAGAGCACAAATCAAGTCACGTCCTTTCCTTTCTTTTTTTTTTTTTTTTGTCATCAACTGTTGCAGAATCTCATAATGCAGGAGTAAAAACGTCACTAAGAAATGTCCTGCTCAAGTCATCCTTGAGATAGAGTTTTGGTATGAATAACTTTTTTCCATTGTTTCATCATTAGACTCACGCTCTGATAAGGCAAAGCCGATACCATCTTTATTGTCAGTGTGTAAAATCGCTGAGCTTTCGGAAGCATCTGGAGCTGAAATTCAGTTATGGTTCATTTTGTTTCTGACACCCGCTGTAAGCAGTAGACCAATCAAAACACACAGGGCCATCTGACTAATCAGAGCAGAGAGGGCTCGCGGAATGAGAGACTGAATCATCAGTTGATATATTTGCAAGAATTGACATTACATTATTTATATTCTGTTGTCCATGAGTACAAAAACAAACTCAGTAATTGATACATTGTTTTATTTTGGCAGAGCAGATCAGCTCCTCCCACAGCAATCACATCATCAGTGAAGCCCCTCCCCTCTGCAGTTCACCAATAAATGCTGGAATATTTCCATCAGTTTACAAGTGAAGACAAGCATCAAAGCATCAGGAAGAGCTGACATCTGCCAAGACTGAGTTTATTAAAGAGAACAGAGAGAAGATAAGAAATCCAGAACCATGCAGAATGAAACACACTGGAGATACTGAAGAACAAACAGGTTGGCGTTTAACAATTATTCTTAAGAGCATTTCTGAAAAATTTTATACTTTAATTAAATAATATGGATCCAGATTTATAGTGCCTGATAAGGTTGTATTTCTCATAAATTATAGCGGTCATTCATAGTTATAGAGATTATTCTTCTTACGAAAACTTTGGTAATAGCAGGGCCGCTGCTGGCCAAATGGGTGCCCTAAGCAGGATTGTATTGTTGTGCCCCCTCCCTCAAATATTATGGAAGTAAAAAAAAAAAAAAAAAAACACCTACTATAGGGGTCAAAATAGAACTTTAATAAAATATAAAAGTAAATAAATAAATAAATTAATTAAATTGTATTATTTACAAATTACAATTGTAGCTCTAGACAGTTACCTATGGCAGTAATACAGTTGTCTGATTGATTGATGATCTCAAGCATTCAGAAATCACGCAAAAGAAAATTTAAGCAGTTTTACTACGAAAACCGTGGTTAATTTTTGTAAGGGTTGTGATGTCCACATGTTTTTTGTTGAAGAAATTATAGAGGCTGTGTCATCTATAGCAAAAAGGTGGTCAAAAATTAAAGATTAAGTGAAGTTTTCAAAAAAACAAAAACAAAAAAAAACAATAGATGCCATCACAAAATTTGTAATGGTTTTACTGGTTATAATGGGACTTGTATTGGTTTTAATGGAAACTGTAATGGACCCTGTTGGTCTCTACTGGTAATTGGTTGCCTTCTCTTGGTGGCTTGTTAAAACCAATAAATCCTAATGGAATATGTCCCAAAACACACTACAGAAAACCATTTTTTAATGTTTTTAATGGTTAAAAGTTGATGGTTTGTAATGTTTGTAATGGTATTTGTGATTCATTTCTGATGGTATTAGGATTTTCTGTGATGGTTCTATTGTTTTTTTTTTTTCAGCAGGGTTGTCTCATTGTTTTTATATAATGCATTTTAAGACATTTTAAAGGCTGTTGTTGGCTTAGGTTTGTTTTTATAACCACAAAAAAGTATTATCTTAATACTTCTTTGTATATTATTATTTGAAGTAAAAATACTATGGTTAATTTGCGGTTACCATGGCAACAAGAACCATGATTTTCTTTTGGTTTTATTAGTGTTAAAACCATTGCTAACTTTCGTAAGTGAATATGGAAACTCGGAGAGAATATTGGATGTGCTGGTGGTGGTGGAATTATTACCGACATTAAAACACGTTATTAACCTCAACACCCAAAAAAGTTTCACAGGATTATGAATGTAGCCTAACGTTACCTGAAAGTAACGCACGGGCTTCGTTTTCACCTTTTTTTATTTATTTATTTATTTATTTTATTTTTTTCTTGGCACCGGATTGCTGATGTCTTTTCACGGGCATAGTTGTCCATCAATTATGATCATTTGCATTCAGCCGCAAACATGAGGTGCGAGCGGTCATGGGCGCGGATGCGGGAATGGCGCGTCACGGGTTTTTTTTGGGGGGGGGGTTTCTTTTGAGCAACTGGGATGGTGCTCCCCTAGGAGTTGGTGCCCTACGAAAACTGCATACTCTGCTTATAGGGAGCGGCGGTACTGGGTAACAGGGTTGATGAATGAGATCAACATTGTACACTCTGTGTAAAAACTGAAACAACAGATAGAGATTATTTTCTTTTTCTCTCATCATGCTGCAGAAAGATCCAGATGATGTCACTTCCTGTGTGTCACAGTTTTAAGAACAATGTATGTTTAGGGGCCAAACCCCGAAGAGGAGTAGCTCCTCTTGCGTTTGTATGTTTTCTTTCTTCTCCTCCTTCTTCTTCTTCTTCTTCTTCTTCTTCTTCTTCTTCTTCTTCTTCTTCTTCTTCTTCTTCTCAAAAATTCACTTTTCAAATGGTTATAACTTTGGAACCCTTTGTTCTATAAAAATTAAACTTGGTACACCTGATTACTCTCCTCGTGCTGATCACAATCACTTTCTTACATTAAGACTCCAACCATTACAGTAGTGGCCATTTTGAAAAGTACAGTATTCTGTTTTTCGCTACTCTTCCTTAAAAATGCGACCAATTCTGACCAAATTTGTCTCAGATGATCTTCCGACCGAGCCGCATATACTGTACACAAGTTTTTTTTTTTTTTTTTTTATTCATCTTTGTTCAAAAGTTATGTCTCAAACTTAATGAAGCTGACCAAACTTTGGTTCAGAGGCTTTATCTTGACCAAACTTTGATCAGTCAAAAGGAAACTTGGTACACTTAATCAACACCATGATCTGAGGTGCCATGACAAATTTGGCAACAGCACCACGTATGGATCACGAGATATGAAAAATTGCTATTTTTGCTAATACCTTTTGAACGGTAAGTCAGAAAATCATTATGTGTCTATCGTTGGTGTCTATAGATTCCTCGGGTCATGCCGAATCTGCAGATGTCAATTTTGCCAGGATCTGACAAACCACCCATCTGCCATTTTGAAATTTGTCATAAATTGCAATATCTTTTGAACTATTTGACATATCAATACAAAAATTGGTAGAGATCATCGATGGCATGCCCTGGAGGTACCCAACAAGTTTGAACACAGCACCACCTAGTGTACCAGAGATATAAAGATTTTTGCAAAAATGATTATAACTTTTGAAAATGTTGTCCAAATTTTATTTTTATATCCTTTCATTTCCTTGCTCATGGCCGATTCTGAGATTGTCTCATTTGTTATTTTTCCATCAGTGTGTCTGTCCGTCATTTTGAAGTAAATGCAAAAGTTTTTTTGCTGCTCCTCCCTAAAATTTTGTGTAATTTAGTCCAAAATCAGGTCAGATGTTCTTTGGACTGAGCCTCACAGAAATGACCAAACAGATTGTTGATATTGGCTACCGTTCTCGAGAAATACCTCTATGAATTTGACCGTGCCTGTGTTTGTTGACTTATTCTTGTTAGCTTTGCATGCTAATTGGTTAGAATGCTAACTGGGTCCCATTCTCTCTAATGTGGCTCTTCAGCTATCAGGTTAACTGTAAGTTACATTTGCATTCTGAATTCATTCTCACCTTTATTTCTGAACTTATCTGTTTTTACATACATTCTCTTTGTGCTGTTTTTATTCTTCCGGCTTTGCACTGCTTTTGCTGACCATCCAGGTCTTGGCCCCGATAATTGCTGCTTGCAGCTATATTTTTTAAAATGTTAGTATCATGTTAGATTATTGTGTCACTGATTAAATTCATTTAAAATTTCTCACTACAGAAACATGGGATTTGTGCCTATAATGTTTAAAAAATAATCTGAAGATTGTGGTAGAAACCCGTAAAACCTTTGTTAATCTTCGAAACACAAATTAAGATATTTTTTGATGAAATCCAAGAGCTGCCATTCATGAGAGTATCACG
Organism: Spinibarbus caldwelli; assembly: GCA_039654775.1. Taxonomy (NCBI): domain Eukaryota; kingdom Metazoa; phylum Chordata; class Actinopteri; order Cypriniformes; family Cyprinidae; genus Spinibarbus; species Spinibarbus caldwelli. The sequence goes on along the minus strand of CM077245.1, from coordinate 30,532,338 downwards.
ACACATGCGTGTGGTGCTGCTGACACAGAACATGCATGTTTTGCGCCTTGTTTACAAGCAGAGGAATACATACGCATGCGTCATGGTAATCTCATGAATGGTGGTGGACAGTGACAGGGAAGAGAATAATTGTTGAATAAAGTCATTATTTTTGTTTTCTTTGCACACAAAAAGTATTCTCATAGCTTCGTAAAATTAAGGTTGAACCACTGATGTCGCATGGACTATTTTAATTATGTCCATACTAACTTTCTGGGCCTTGAACATGGTAGTTGTGTTGCTGTCTATGCAGAGTCAGAAAGCTCTCGGATTTCATCAAAAACATCTTAATTTTGTGTTCTGAAGATGAACAAAGGTCTTACGGGTTTGGAACGACATGAGGATGAGTAATTAATGACAGAATTTTCATTTTTGGGTCAACTATACTTTTAAATGCGTTATTAGTATACTTACAGTATATTAAAGTAAGAGAGTATACTTTAAGTGTACCTCATATTTACTATTCAGAGATGTAAAATGATACTTAAGTATACTTTTATTATACCAGCAAATATACAGACAACTATTCCAATTATTATTATTAGTAGTAGTAGTAGTAGTAGAAGTAGTACAGACAAGTAGTTCCAATTACCCACACTTGTGGTCTTGGTCTCTTGAGTGCATGCAGAGTAGTGGCAAAGCTCATGGCTGTTAATGCACACCAAATCCACGTTTCAGAACGGTATTTGATAGTGTATCCCATCATTCATCATGTTCAGGAACTCATGCACTGAATTCACGAGATGTTGAGGAAAACATTGCAGTGTAATTTAATTTAATTAGAATCACAATAATTTGTCTAGAACGTAAAGTGTTGCACATTTTTTTTGATACTGAATGAGTATGTACATTTTGTAAAAGTTTTTTTTTTTTTTTTTTATGTAATAAGAAGTGCTACACTTTATTTTAAAGTGCAAAGTATTACATGCACAAAGGAAACACATCATGTAAGTAGACAAGTGGTCAAGGGTAAAGACCACAAGTGTGGGTATTGGGACAGGCTCAATATTTCACCTAAACTTATATTTAATCTTTTTATCAAGATGTACTTAAAAAAAAGTATAAATATTCTAAATGTACTTAGCTTAGTTTTGTTTACTCTTTTGATACAGTAAAAAATGTACATGTATGTTCATGTTTATAGTAGCAAGTCAGCTTTACATAACTAAAGTTCAAGTATATTTTCCAAGTATACTTTGCAGTACTGTCAGACTTGTGTTCCTGTTTTGTTGTGTTTTCCTCCCCATGACCAAATTTCTCCCTCTCGTTGTGATTAGTCATTTGGATCAGGTGTGTCCCGTTCATTACTCTCGTTTAGTTCAGTATTTGAAGTGTTGTCTGTTCCTTGATTCCTTTGTCCGGTGTCGAAAGTAATATGTGCTACGGGTGTGTCTCCTGCCTACCCTGTGTTACCCCCTGTGTGGATAAATCAAGACTGTTCCTCGTTACTCTCCTCTCTGCACTGGTAACTGACTCCACAAGGAAGTGGTCTTGGCATTTGCTGGACATTCTAGGATGTTTTGAAGCCTTCGTTACTGCAGTTAAACATATCTCCTTGAAGTTATTGATGATCTGGAAAAAAAATTATTTCATGTGGATTATTATTTGCAACAATTTCCTTGCATTGAGGCTATTTTGATGTCTTTGAATGGAAGCTCTTTTTAAAGCAATCAGTCTGTTCTTATAATCCAATCAGAATGACAGAGTGATTTCATCTGACTATAGTGCTTGTTCACACTATGATTAGTGAAATGTTAGCTGCTTTTTTTGTTCCAAAGATTTTTTTTCTTTTTTGTTTTGGCCAATGAAGGTTTTTGGAATTATTTATTTGCACAATAATATAGAAACAACGTTCATCACTACTTGCTCTCCCAGTGTTGGTGTAGGCTTCACCCCTTCTGTGACCCAACAGACAAGAACTGGAATGGATGGATCATCCCGTTCCCAATCCTGGTCCTGGAGGGCCACCGTCCTGCAGAGTTTAGCTCCTGTCAACTGATGTATGTGCAGAACCATCACTAATGCTTTGTCCAAATACCCACTCTTGCGGTCTTTGCACTTGACCACTTATAATGATGTATTTCCTGTATTTGGCCCAAGAGTTCAAGTGAGGATGAAGACCACAAGTGTGTATCAAACTTTTCATTACCTGATGGGACACACATATAGTGTTGTAAAAATGCAAGTGTTTACATAGCTTTATTTTAAATACGTTGCCTTTTAAAATTAACTTCTAAATGTCTGTGCAGTAGTCCCTATAAATGAAAAAGAGCAATTGCAAATGTTGTAGGCCTACAAAATAAATATCACCACTACTCATCTTTGCACCAATAAAACGTGCGACAGTTAGTTTTTCTACCAAATTATATGTAATTTCTGATTATTATATTAATATATGACTTGCACTGGAAAGATTTCCGTTACCTCTCGTGAGATCTCGGCAATAAGTCTCACGATTTATTCCAAAACATGATGAACGATGGGATACGCTAAGCCTTGAATAGCGCTCTGGAGTGGTATTCGAGATAGTGTGCATTAAGGGCACTGCGCTTTGGTGTTTTGAAGACCTGGGACAGTCTTGCGCACTTACTTCTGGTCACGCGCATGCGCTCTCAAGTGGCCAAGACCACAAGTGTGGGTACTGGGACAAGGGGTTTGTGTCTGGACTGAGTATCTAAAACAGATTCATCCTGGAGTTCATCCCAGTGCATCTAGGGGTAGATTTTCTCTTGGGGTGTGAGATGTCCCAGGTCTAAATCCCGGACGAGCCCCCACTTGTTACGTGGCCCATTCAATTCTAGGGGTAGGAAAAGAAGTGTAACAATAACAGGGAGAGGAGGAGAGAACTGCCATCTCACAGACACAAAATATGAAACCAGATTTCAAATAAAAAAGAATATAGTTTTATTTATATAAATTGTGGGTTGCAAATGAACAAAGGCTTCAGGAGGGGAAAGGCCAAAACAAGAAATAAAAGAGCAGTCTTACTAGAGGGTTTTTAAAGACTAACTTGCCTACCAAAAAATAAAAAAATACATCAACAATTACCTGACTCCCTCTCTGATTAAACACAGGATAAAACATGGATCTAAAACAAAAAGGCATCCACCTCCCTACAAATGTTCAAACATAAATGATTTAGAATCATGAGTAAAGTAAAAGGATAGCATAATAGAACATCTGATGCACACAAAATTTTAGCTGATACACAGCTCAGATTGATCTCAAGTCTCAGGTATACAAAAGTTAGCTGAAACACACTACAGAGCTTTTAACCTGAACACTACGCAAGGCAACACACACAACATAGAAAACAACAGCGCTGGGACAGGAGATGGTAGTGTCTTTTAAAGAGGAAAGACTCAGTCTCTCTCCCTGGACTTGAATTCTCTGGGTTCCTTTGTACTCCACTTTACGAACTGGGACAGGAATCAGGTGGCACTCATGAGGCTTTCAAGCAGATAGCAGGAGGAGCAAAAGCAACACAGAAGAACAGAGCACACAGAGGAAAAACAGCCCCCACATCATACACAAATCATTCAAGAAGTAACAACTTGAATACATGGTTTATGAGGACACAAATGTGTATACTGACATGGGTAATACAATGTAAACATAGTTTATGAGGATTTTTACTGTGCAAAATAAACATAATAAACAGTGTTTTTGAAATTCAAAAAATGCCTGTAGTTTTGTGCGAGGAATAGGGTTAGGTGTAGGGTTTGGGCAAGGAGAAAAACCATTACGCCTATGGGGAATCCCCGTGTGTGTGTGTAGTATCTGAACACATACAGTTACACTTCAAATAGAGTTGAAGAGTTTTCTCATGTCAATATACTATAGTGATGTAAATATTGCTGTGAGATGTTTTATCTTGATGACTTCACTGCAGATATCTATCAGGGATTAAAGACTGATCTGTTTTTGTTTATGGAAAAGCAATATATAACAACAAGCTGTCAATCTGTTTCAAATCTCTTTCAAAAAATGTATTTTCCTTGATATACTATAACATCTCATGGTTGCTGATTTATCATGCAGAGTTCAAAGATGTAATCTGAAAACATTATGGGTATAAAATTGCAGTATCATCTATTTTCAGAATCTCACTGTTCCCCAAACATAATACCCAGGATAGAGCGGCTGAGTGAATGTGGTCTGGACTGTGTGGATGAGGTTCATTGCGTCAGAGATGCTGTAAAAGGACAGAGTTCCTGCACTGTGATCCACATACACTCCTATTCTCCTGCAGCTGGAGGGAACCGGGAGTTTAGTTTGTATATTATTGTGCCAGAATGAGAAACTGGAGGGAGAGCAGAACAAACTCCAAGACTGATCATTATATCCAAAGAAACACTCATTACCAGATCCCTTCCTGCTGATGCTCTTATATGACACTGATATACTCACACATCTCTCACTCCACTGAAGCTCCCAGTAACAGCGTCCGCTCACACTCTCTCTACACAACACCTGAGGATAAACATCAAATCTGTCTGGATGATCAGGATACAGCTGGGGTCTGCCAGTGAAAGTCACCTCTTCATTATAATCAGAGAGATAGAGGAATGTATGTGCAGTGTTTGGATCCAGAGTGAACTGATGGGAATCTGATGGAGAAAATAGAAGTCATGAATTTTAAACTGCACACAAGTTTGAATGTGTCCTGTTCTGAGTCCCCATCCCTTCATCTCCCTACTTTCCCGCCTATCTCAACTTCAAGCTAAATTAAAGGCAAAAGCTAAAAATAAAATTAATTATAATAAATAATTAAATCATTTCAGGAGTTTAAAGTGACAGTATGGTGTCCCATACTTGGAATTTGTGCTCTGCATTTCACCCATCCAAGTGCACACACACAGCAATGAGTAGTGAACAAACACACACACCTGGAGCAGTGGGCAGCCATTTTTGCTGCGGTGCCCGGGGAGCACTAGGGGGTTTGGTGCCTTGCTCAAGGAGTTGTGGTAGAGAGTGCTGTACATTCACTCCCCTCACTTACAATCCCTTCCTGTACCAAGACTCGAACCCACGACCTTTGGGTTACAAGTCCTACTCTCTAACCATATAGGCCACAATTTCCTTTTTTTTTTTTGGAATTAATTAATCATCTGTATTGGATTACTTTTTTAAAAGTTATATATATATATATATATATATATATATATATATATATATATATCTTGAGACATGGGACAAAACATGTCCAGCAACTGTAACTGCTATAAGGTTTAAAAATAAAAAATATTTTCAATTGTAAATGTTATGGGGGATTAATAATAGACTGTATTTAACACAATTATCCGCTTCAATTTAATTTTATCATTATTATATCAAATCTATAACACTTATGGTCTTCTCACTACATCCAAAACAGTGTGTCCACAGAGAAGGATTCAATCATTCATATGCTATAAAATTGATTTTTTTTTTTTCTTTTAATGGTGAAAAAGAGCTTGTTTTATCAAAAACAACAATTAATAATGTCTCATATCAAAGCAAGGTTGTTTTTTCAATGACACATTCGTGTTTCATAAGGTTTCAAAGTTGTGTCCCCACTTTTTGTCAAAACACAGACATTCATTAAATTACATTCCACCTCTGCAGAGTACATCAATGTCAGACAAACTCTGGTAAGTTGTATAGTTTTATAATATTTTAAATTCTAATGTTAATATGAGAATAATGAGAAAATTATTTTAAATGTTTAGATCATTTTATTCTCCAGAAGCAGGTTCTATTAGCACCTAGCATCAACAGAAAAAAAAAAAAAAAAAAAAAATGGCTACTACATAAAATCCATTTGTTTTGTGAAAGAAATGCCAAATTTGTCAGCACCGTCAGATGTCTCCACCTTCAGATTTTCTGTCTGACGGTGGTGATGGGCCAATGACGGAGTTGACATTTAACGTGAAGTCATCACATTTTTAATTATATTAAATAATAATCCTTAATTGTTCTAATAATCTATAAATACTAAATAAACAGTATATATTTCTTTTGTGGATTGATAGTCATCACTTCTAGCAGAGTTAGGGTTGAGGGAACATAAGGCTGAGGGAACACAAAACACTGGATAAAACATCTATACATAATACAGTTTATTTGTATTCTGATCATATGTGTTTTGATCATTTCTGGATCATTTGTTAAGATGTTTAAATGTGAATACTAAGATCCTAACTAATTGTTTTATTTGCTCAGATTTTTACTTCTGAACTGGTCTGAATCTGTGGTCTTAGCTCTGATCTACCAGCCACTACATCTAAACAAAGACTTCATAGTAGAGTTCTCAGAATTTGTAGGGGATTTGATCACTAAAGACGATCGCATCCTTATTTTAGGTGATTTTAATGTCCATGTTTGTTGCCCCTCTAAGCAGCTAACTTCTGAGTTTTTAAACATCAATGACTCTTTTAACCTGCTGCAGGGTGTAATCATCCTACACATACTCATGGACACATTTTGGACCTAATTTTGTCACATGGTCTATCTATAACTGAAGTTGAACTTGTTGATTCTGTCATCTCCGATCATTTTCCTGTTCTATTTAAACTGTCCCTTCCACTGCCTTATCTTACACCTGTCTCCGATGGTACACAAGCCTGTGAATATTTGCATAATTTTTGTGAGGATTTTGTCAAGCTCTATAATGAGGTCAACCTTCTTTTATCATTTGAGTCTCGATTATCAGATCTTGATGCTGAAAATCATTTTACCGTCTTAATGCCTGGACAGATATTTTAAACCTTAAAGCTCCTTTTAAGCCAAAATCTATATCTAAGTCGGAGCCATGGGTTGATCATTGTATTTGGTCCTTGAGACAGTCATGCAGGAAAGCAGAAAGGAAGTGGAAAAAGGACAAATTGCAGATTTCTTATGAGATCTTAAAGAATTGCCTATCATCATATCAGAATGCTCTTAAGAAAGCCAAGGCTTCCTATTTTTCTAAACTGATTGAGAAACATCGCCACACCCCAAAAATTCTTTTTTTCTGTTATGAACTCCGTTCTAAACCCCCCTGTAAATTCTCTTCACTACCCGTCCTTGGCACTTTGTGAGGATTTCTCTAGCTATTTTGGCAATAAAGCTTCTAGTTTGAGGGCCCAGTTTCAAGTCTCCGATCAGGAAATACCGACAGAGAGGACTTCACCTGTCCTGTGGACTTCTTTCAGTCCTGTCTCTCTACATTCTGTAAAGGAAGTAATGCTTAAACTTAAACCCTCCTTTAGTTCGCATGACACTATACATACTTACTATTCGAGACAATTATTTGACACTGTCGGCCCTGGGCTGGTGTCACTATTTAACAAATCATTGCTTGAAGGAGCTGTACCTTCTAGTTTGAAAACTGCCACGGTTACACCTGTACTAAAGAAACCCTCACTTGATGCCTCTATTTCATCAAATTTTACCCCGATCTCCATTTTGCCATTTATTTCCAAAATACTGGAAAAAAAAAAAAAAAAAACTGTGTTTTTACAGCTCCAGACCTTCCTGACTGACAATCAGATTCTTGAGAGGTTTCAGTCAGGGTTTAAATCATTGCACAGCACAGAAACCGCTCTTGCAAGAGTTCTTAATGATATCTATATGGCAACCAATTCAAGAGACTCTGTCATTTTAATAATGTTAGACCTGTCCTCTGCTTTTGATACTGTCGACCATGCGATCCTCATCTCTCGGCTGGAGTGTTGCATTGGGCTGGGGGGAGGGGGGCTGTTTTAAGTTGGTTTAAATATTTTCTAACCAATAGACATTTCTCTGTAAAAATAGGACGATTCTCTTCGCAATCTATCCTTTGGTGTGCCTCAAAGCTCTGTTTTAGCTCCTGTCCTCTTTTCTCTCTATCTTCTCTCTCTAGGCTCCATTTTTAGGAAACATATGGCACTTTTCCACTGCGTGGTACAACTCGGCTCGACACGGTTCAGAACGGCACGGCTCGGCTCAGTTCATGTTTCCTCTGCAGTTTAGTACCACTTTAGAGTGGGTGGGATTATTCACGTGTCCTTATAGTTGCACCTCCTCTACTGCTGTGACTCCTGAAAAACTTTTTAATTCCGCGTCCCTCCATCACGCTCTCGCTGGATCTGCTCCTCGGCTATCAACGAGAGGACAGTCTGTACTTCCTCAACAGACAACGAAACTTTTTTTGGTTGTTAAAAGAAAGGTGCACTCATTCAAAACAGTTGCGTTCAATCCTTCGCTGGCTGTGCTGATTTAAATCTAGTGGGTCTGTTGTGTCTCCTGCCGCAAGTTCAATGACGCAGGCAGTGACGATTTTCTCTGGCCAATCAGTGATCAGCAGAGTTTACACGTCACGTTTTGGTAATGGTACGGCTCCCTTGGAACCTCAGCCGAGGTGGTACTAAGAAAAGTTCCAGGTACCAGGTACTGTACCCAGTGGAAAACCCCCCAAAAGTAAGCCGTACTGAACCATACCGTGCCGTACCATGCAGTGGAAAAGCGCCAATAATGTCCCATTTCATTGCTATGCCGACGATATGCAAATCTATATTCCAAGCCAAGAAATCAACCTGACCTTGGATCTTTAAATCAATTCATTTCTCCCCAAGTACGGAATCTAGGTGTGTTGGTAGATAATTGCCTCAAATTCGACAAGCAGATTAGCACGGTCATTGGGTCCAGTTTTTTCTTTCTCCGTTCTCTATCTAAAATCAAATCCTGTCTTCCAAAGCTCTTCTTGGAGACTGCTATCCATGCTCTCATTACCTCTCGCCTGGATTATTGCATTTCCCTCTATTTTGGCATATCTAAGTCCCAAACAGCATGCTTACAGGTCATTCAAAATGCTGCGGCGAGATTCCTGAAGGGAAAGAGGAAATTTGATCACGCCTTCTGAGATCCCTTCACTGGCTTCTGATTAATTTTAGAATTGAGTTTAAAATTTTATAACTGGCATATAAATCATTAAATGCTTTAGCTCCTTCTTATTTATCCGATCTACTTCACCCCTACTCTCCCACCAGAGGCCTTAGATTCAAAGATAAACTCCTCCTTCTGATACCCAAAACCTGGCTAAAATCGAGGGGTAACCGAGCCTTTGAAGTGGCCGGCCCGACACTGTGGAACAAGCTCCCACACTACATTAGATCGGCTCCCACTTTGTCTGAGTTCAAGTCATGTCTCAAAACTTATTTATTATCTGTTGCTTTTAATTTATAAGAGTGTGCTGTTTTAACTGTTTTGCTGCTATTAGTGTACAGTACTTCATAAGAGTGTTCTGTTTTAACTTTTTTTCCTGCTATTAGTGTACTTAACTTTTTCTATCTTATTCTTATCTGTACAGCACTTTGGTCAGCCTGTGGCTATTTTCAAATGTGCTTTATAAATAAACTGAACTTGAACTTGAACTATTTGTTCATTTAACCATTTTTAAAAGTTACCTTGTTACCATAGCAGATACAGAGCAGACATACTGTTCTGAGATCAGAGAATATAGATAATTTGTGTTCCAATGATATATCAAAATACTTAAATGTGAATCTTGAATAAAAGCTTGAATATTTTATATTCGTTGAAAAATTGTTGGTCACGTGAAAATGTAATCTGTCTGCTAACATGAGAATGTGTTTTGAAATGTTAAAAACATCTTGATTGCTTGATTGCAAAATAAGTGATGGCAAGGTAAAAATCACATTTTGATAAAAGAGAAAAGTTGGAAGGCTGAATCAAAGCATAGGTCAGTAGCTTAGTACTTGTAAGATACAAAAATGTAGTTTAATTTGAGTACAAAGTTTTAATTTTTCAATATTGCACCCTGTTTTGTCCCACTTCTCAAGAATCAGTGATATGTGACCAGTGTTAATTTTGACAGACATTTTTGATTTAGTCTTAGTCTTGAGATGAAAATGCTTAATAGTCTTAGTCACATTTTAGTCATTTGAGTCTTTCATAGTTTTAGTCAACGAAAAGTTATTGCATTTTTGTCAACTTTCAGTCATTACTTTTAGTCAAACTGCAGTTACCAACATTTATTTAGGTAGCTATTTTATATGTAGTCTTCAAACAGAAATAGTCATTAATTCTTCTCTCTTTAGCCCAAATCAATTAAGCTCATGAGAAATTTGAATCAAGGATTGAATTTGGAAAAACTGTAATAAATTATGAGAATTTTCATTTTTGGGTAGAGAAACAAATTAAACTCATTTGCTGCCATACTGAGACTAGATATGCAAACACCCCTCATCCGATCGCAATCCAATGACAGGGACGCACATTTTGAAAGACAAGCCAGTTAACTTAGCCAATAGGATGTATTTTGAATGTCCGGTAGTCCTCAAATAACATGCTAGTCCCCTCTCGTCTTGTTAACGAAGACGCGGCATAAATTTCGTCATAGTTTTTATCATCAGATATTAGTTTTAGCTCGTCAACATCTTAGTCACAGAAAAAAATGTTCGTTAACAAACATTTTTCGTCATCGTCTTCGTTGACGAAATTAACACTGTATGTGACCTTTCTGGGAATACCACGTCAACTCAATGGCATCACACTGGTAAATCTTACTGGCCAATGACGCTTGAACACTCAAACTATGGGCGGAGCTATCCACTATATAGGTCGGTGCCCAGCCTCATTAACTCAGAAACTTTCTCCTTCACGAACCAAGAATCGAAGGCGTGCGAGCATCCAGCCCCAGTCGATGAGGAGCTGATAAGGATCCTTTCTGAGGCTGTCCAGGATTTGGGACTTGACTGGTTGCTCCCCAGAGACCCGCTCCCTTTTTCCCTAAAGTACACGAGGAGATCTCGCGGTCCTGGCACTCCCCCTTTTCGGCCCAAGCCGCAGGATCGCGTATGCTTTCCTCTGTCGACGGAGCCAACCGCTTAGGTTACTCTAAGCCATTGCCCATTGAAGAGGCAGTCGTATATAATTATTTGTTCCTCAGTCTTTACTGATTTTCAGTTTTGTATACCTATTTAAAATTTGTTAAATTTGTTTAAAAGTTATTTATTTTATATTTGGCGTATAGCATGGTATATTTTTATTCGTTTTATTAATAAAAGTTATAAGTTGTGTTTTGTTGTTGCTTGAATTGAATTCAAGCAATTGATGCCGAATTGCCGCTAATTTAAAAGTGAAAGTAAAACGCGCACGGAGCTTTTACAAGCCATTTAAAAGCGAAGGAAAGCGAAGAAAAGAGGGAAAACTCAAACCACACAGTGCCACATCCACTATGCCCAGTCGGTGCTCTGAGAGCTTATCTGGATAGGTTTATTCATTACATACTGGCGGAGCAGCTGTTAGTCTGATTTGGGGGTGCGCACCAAAGGGCAGCCGGTATCGAAACTGTCGGTATCGTGGCTGTCACATTGGATTGTGGAAGTGATTGTGTTGGCGTATGCTTCTAAGAATGAGTATTGTCTATGGGGACTACACACCCACTCCACGAGAAAAGTGGCTACGTCATGGGCTAGGGCTAAAGGAATGTTGATTCAGTATATTTGTCTGGCAGCAGGACATCTTTGCCAGATTTTACAACCTTCCGTCAACTGAGATTCCATCATTCACACCGCTCATTTTGTCTGTGCAGTGATTCTTCTCACCAGGTGTGGGGGATACAACACAGTGGGATTGTACGCATTCCTCATAGCATAAGCTACGCAATGAGACTGTCTTGATAGTCTCAGGTTATGTACGTAACCTCAGTTCCTTGAAAGGAGGGAACAAGACATTGTGCGTGCTGTTGCGTTGTAATTCTCAGAGTCTTATACCCGTTCGAACAGTCACTGATGCTGGGCGTCAACCTATGTAGCGGATGGCTCCGCCCCTAGCTGAAGTGCTCAAGTGTCTTTGGCCGGTAAGATTTACCGGTGCGATGCAATCAGGCTTCGGTATTTAAGAAAGGAGGGGGATAACCCCCATAGTGTGAGCTACGCAATGTCTCGCTCTCTCCTTTCAGGGAACCGAGCTTGCGTACCTAACCGGAGACCTTCTAGATGAAGTATCTTAATGTGTGTCATTGTGTTTGTTAGTGACTTACATTGTAGGAAGTCCTCTCTGGTCCTGGGAACAATGTCATTGTGAGTTTCTGTGAAAATAACAGATCTAAACTGTAAATCTCATTCAAAGAGACATATTATAGCCTATATATGTTTTCTAACATGCTGTAAGATTTCCTACATGATATTATATTATGTGTGGCTCATTACAGAGAGAAGATGAATCTCTAATATTTTACCAGATATCTTTTTCATCTCCTCTTTGCAGAAATCCTCCAGTTTGTGTCTTAGTTGACAGACAGTTTCTCTCACACCATCAAAAGAAAAGAGAAAACTGACGCTGATGTTTTCTGTAGATTCAAGAGGAGCTGAGAGAGGCTGAAGACTCTACAGGAACAACAATTAATAAACCAGAAAAAAATCTAAAACATATTATAAAAACATAGTGAGTGCAAAGACATAGTATAAAGAATGAGAGACATATTTGGTAAAAGTTCACACAGTCTCTTGTTCAAACCTCCAAAACATGACTGCCTAGAAAATAACATTTAATTAAAAACTGCTTTTTATCAACTAATTCCTCACTAATGCAGTGTTTAGCTGCCCACTTAAAACACGATTAAATAATGATTTGTGAAAAAAGATTTACTGTCTCATGATACATTATTGAGAGAAGTTTAACTCTTTGGTGCTCCTCATGTGGCAATGATCAAAATATATTTAATTGAAATGGATGTACTATATTTTAATTTGATCATGTTGTTGTTGGTTTTTTTTTTTTGTTTTGTTTTGTTTGTTTTTTTTTTTTTTGTTTTGATTGCATATTTTAGGTTAGGCTAGATTTTATAAATTATATTTAGGCAGTAGTTCGCATAGACCTGAACATGAAATTTCTTATTTAAACTGTCATAAATCTCAAATGCTTTGGAGCATTAGTTTCCAATTTGTTTCAGTTTATAAGATCATCATTTTGTCCGTGATGAGTCTGTTTTTGTTTGTTTGTTTGTTTTTAGGATCATTTAATCTTTTCAAATCATGTCCATGATTTTTTTAGTATGTGTATAGTAAGTGTAAGGCTAATTAATAGTAAGTGTGTAGTAAGTGTCAAAACCTTTTATAAGTTTTGTACCATTCTGATGAAATAAAGAAATTCTAAAAAAAAAAAAAAAAAAAAAAAAAAAAAACCATTAAACTTTTTCAGGCAAAAATTGAAAGAGCACCAGGTGGTTAATGAAAAGCACCAGGGGGTTAAACATAATTAAGGCTATGATTTTAATGATTAAGTGGGCAAATAAAACAGTCACATAATGCATAATGGACTCTATTACCATGTTTCATCAGGTCACTTCACTGCTGCAGCGTACCTGAGTAAAACCAGTGTAATAGCCAAAACAACAACATCACCAGAAAACATTTCTGAGATTCATTCCATCAGTACATTGATGCTTATTCAATCAGTCAATCAGTGTGGTTCAAACAATAAAAGTCAGTTAATTAAAGACTCAGTAAATTTAGTCCCTGTAACAGCAGATCTTGCTAAAGTTTACTGTGCTTTTTTTTTTTTCTAGATCTCTGTTACCTGCAGGAAATGAATGTGATCATCTGTGTGTGAAAGCTGCTCCAGATCAGCGTTTCTCCTCTTCAGATCATCAATCTCCTGCTCCAGTCGATCCATTTGTCCTTCAGCTTGACTCACTGCAGCCTTTTCCTGATCTCTGATCCACTGTGTCACCTCAGAGCGGCTTCTCTCAATGGAGCAGATGAGCTCAGTAAAGATCCTCTCACTGTCCTCCACTGCTGTCTGTGCAGAGCGCTGTTAGACACACATCACAATCAGCTCTTACTGCTTCCTCACAGCCTGAGAGTCATGGCGACTTCAGTGGGACTGAAAGAGGAAAGTCAAAATGAGTCTCAAACTTCTCTTCTTCTCCAAACTCACCTTATGAGACTCCACAGCCTCTCTCAGCTGCTCAAGATCTTTCTGTCTCTGCTGGATTCTCTGCTGGAGTTCACTTTGTGTCTCCTTCAAGTGTTTCTGGAGGAGAAATAAAAAAAATAAAAAATAAATAAATTAAAAAAAACAGGAAACTCAAGATTTATTACATACAACTATCACAAAATCATCATGCAAAATCATGTTTGATTAAAAAATGTTCTTCTTTACAGTGTTTCTCAAGATTTGTAAGATCATTATTTGAATTTAGGTTAGACATGAAGTCCTTACACATGAAGGGAACATATATGATTATTACTGTCATATTCTGCAATCATGAATTAACGTGAAGCAGACATGGACATTTAAACTGACTGAAATTTGCAGCAAAACAGCAACTCTGATGCATGTTCAATTAGAGCAGAGAACTTGAACAATGTTACAAAAATGAGCAAAGTTCAAATCATGCTCAAATGCACAGAGGCCTCATGTAGTAACTCCCAATGGGAGTGTAGATCACATGATGCACTCATGATACAGCTAGATACTGTAGTGAGGAGAAAAACTTGAAGTGTCAGCATTAATACATCAATGTGTCGTTTCAGTTCATACCTCTTTCTCTGTCCTCTCTGCTGCAGTTGATACAGTCTCATGGTTTTTATGTTCATCCATTGCACACAGCATGCAAACACACTGCTGGTCAGTACGACAGAAAACCAATAGAGGCATATCATGTTGATGGCAGATCATCTGCTGCAGTCGTCCAGTGGCATCAGTCACTTTGTGTCTCTTTCCAGAGCGAAACTCCTCATGACGCTCAAAATGAGTTTGACAGTAAGACTCCAGACACACCAGACAGGACTTGACAGCTTTGTGTTTTCTTCCAGTACAGATGTCACACTCCACATCTCCAGGTCCAGCAGGAACAGCAACTTTTAGTTTGGTCGTCTTCAGTTTCTCCACCACTTCAGCCAGCATAGCATTTTTAGCTAAAGCAGGTCTTGGACTGAAGGTCTGTCTGCACTGAGGGCAGCTGTAGACTCTCTTCTGATCCTCTTGATCCCAGCAGTCTGTAATGCAGCTCATACAGTAACTGTGTCCACAGGGAATGGTCACTGGATCCTTCAGGAGATCCAGACACACTGGACAGCTGAACTGCTCCACTGAAAAAACACTGGATTCAGCCATTTCACTGCGTCTACACCAATACAGAGACACAAACAACAGCAGATCAGTTTCAGTTTCTCTAAACTGTCTCAGTTTCCTGGTTCTGTGTTTGAGAGACGTGTGCAAAACAGGCGTCTTAAATCTGTAAACTCACACCATAAAATGTCCACTAGATGTCAGTCTCATACAGAAAGTCAGAGCTGGCCAGAACACAAAGTTGCTGTGAGCTAGATACACATAAACTGAGAGAACAAGTCGACATGAAAAAGTCACCCTATGTTTTTTCTAAATAAAGTAACCTTTTATTTCTTTCTAGCATCTTTAAACAAATGCTGCTAGAGTTGTTCTCAGAATTTACTTAACTTTTCTGAGCCATTTTTGCAACGCCTTTTAAATCTTTTGGCCATTTTTAGCGGATATATGAAATCAGTTCTCAAGTTCACACAGGCAACCTGGCAGAGCAACCACAGGTGTTGTTCATTACAGTAACAATGATACAACTAACAACAGTATTTAATGTATTTTACATTTTTATATAACACATTATACAATACACAGAGGATCAAATTAATCATTTATGAAAAAAATCCATTTCAGCTGTAAAGCAGCTCTACAGTAGACAATAGTGTCATTATTCAGCTCAACTTAGTTTGTGTTGTTTCAACTCAGTTCAATAAAAGTGTCAATGTCGCAAAGCTTATCAATTATGAAACAAGTTCAATTCAGCTATAAGCATCTGAAGGCAATACTGTCAATATTCAGCATAGTTCAGTTCAGTGTTTTTACTAATTTTACATGGATGTATAACCATGATTGATAACATGATGATTTTTATGGTTTCATGCATTTCTATCTTCTAATTTAAAAAGCAGTGATGGTGTAAAAGTGCGCTTATAGCCAAAGGCTGATTGTTTGAAAACAAAAGCCCAAATCTGAATTAAAGCAATGTTCTAGGTTCAGTACAATGTATCAGGGGTATGAAGTGATGACAGTTCATTACTATATTTATGTATTATTGTGGTAAATGTAACTGGATATTTCAGATACACATATATGTGTATATACATGATTCTCAGTTACGTCATAACGTATGACGACATCACCTATGGCACTCGCGCCATCACCTCTCAGATTTCCAATGAAGGAATTAAAGCAGGACTGAGAATGAAATGTTGGCAGAAAGGGTCGTCCCTAAGATGTCTGACTGTTCCATGTTGATCAAGAGAATCCTTCCTGAGAAGTATGTCTGTCCTGTAAAATCCAAGAGAACTGTTTGTGAAACCCATGTGTGCACTACCCAGTCCTTCAGCCCTGCCTGCACTGTCTCCTCTCAGCCCTTCAGCTCCTCCCACACTGATTCAGCCATCCTGCTTGGATTTGCCTTGGGTGTGGTGTTTACCAGTCCAGCCCTGAAGTTTCAACCCACTAGCTTCGCCT
This sequence comes from Spinibarbus caldwelli, assembly GCA_039654775.1. Taxonomy (NCBI): domain Eukaryota; kingdom Metazoa; phylum Chordata; class Actinopteri; order Cypriniformes; family Cyprinidae; genus Spinibarbus; species Spinibarbus caldwelli. The sequence continues at coordinate 30,515,796 of CM077245.1, read as the reverse complement.
AGAGCCTCCATGCCAGTAAATCAGCCTTGGCTTGTCCAGTAGTTGGCTCTGCCCTGGCTCCTCCCTCCCTCGCTCCCTCAACTCCACCTGGGACCTTTGTCTCTGCAGCCATGAGTGCGGCGAAGATCAGCCCGAACCAAGGCTTCACCACTACACCAAGCATGGGGTAGAACAACACACAATTCCCAACCAATAGCAATGCGGCTAGGGAAGCCTGTACCTAATAGGCAGAGCTAGACCAATGAGCATCTTAGCTCAGGTATAATGAATTTGTGTATTCAGCCAAAATGAATGAGCAGCTGCACTGAATACAGGGCAGACACAACAACAAAGCAAGGCTGCGCCATGTAGCATAACACAAAGTACATATAAAAATGTACATCAGTCCACAAAGTGTCAACTGCTATACGTGGTAGCAAACTGGTAACAAAGCACATATATATATATATATATATATATATATATATATATATAAAAATGTACATAGGCCTGCACATTGTTAACAGCTATACGTGGTAACAAACTGGTACAAAGCACATATAAAAATGTATACAGAACTTTACAGTGTCAACAGCTATAAGCGGTAACAAACCGTGCCCCAAAATGCATGCATAACAATAAACTAGAAGAATAAGTGAGATCAGTAACTCACAGAAAACACTTCAGATGCCAAGGATGGCACATCAAACTTGTAAACCCAGGCAAAAGTATTCTGAGAGGCCCAGCCAGCTACAAAGCCATATTCCAAATAGCTGTGCCTTTAGACCAGACCCATGAAGAGGCAGTAGCCCTCGTCATATGGGCTCTGATGTTAAGATTCCGGTCACTGGCTCGTATAAGCCAACATATTAAATACTACCCGTCCCTTAGAACAGCCACCATAGCACACAAAGAGCTGGTCAGACTGTCGAAAGATGGCAGAGCAGTCGATATAATCCAAATGGCACTCTGAGCCCCAGCGTCACGCAAGGTCGATGGCTCAGAAGACAAAGTGGCAAAGAAATGACCTGTGCCCCAAAATGGAGTAGAAGAGATTAGGCATGCAGCATGGTCTTCACCGGAGAGTAACACTACAGTCCCCAGGCCCAAAGCAAATACAATCGTCATCCACGAGAGCGAATGCAAATCTTGTGTAGAGAATACACTGGTGGGGAAATGGCTCGTGAGAGACAACAGTGGGATGGCCTAACAGGCACAGACAGTGGCTCTGCACTGTTCTGAGGCAGGGCACGTAATGCTGTATCAAAAGGATGAGGAGAAAACAGTTCTTTTGTAAGGGTGTTTTTGTCTTTTCTTTGGACAAACAGAAACATGAACCTTGTATTTTTCGCCTCCAGGAACAAGGGTAACACGAAGGGAATACAGGATGCATGTGAATGAAACACACGCCAGAGCATCAGGTGACTCATCTCCTTCATGTGCTTCATGCGCCTCAGAGAAGTGCTCAATAACAGACTCCACTTCAACACCAAAAAGGCCGGAGGGAGTGATCGGCACGTTAAGGAACTTAGAAACTTAGAAACGCTAAGAAACTTTTCCACTGAATGGTACAACTCGGCACGGCACGGCACGGCTCGGCTTAACACGGCATGCTTTGCTTTTCCACTGCATGGTATGGCACATCTCAGCATGTCATGGCTCGGATTGCTTGCTTTTCCACTGCACTTAGGATCACTTCAAAGTGGTGTGATTTTAGACTAGTTGCGCCGCCTCTACTGCCGTGACATCATTGTAAACGTGAGACACAAATCTGAGACACAAACACAAAAAAACCCAAAACAAAACAAAGACAGACAAATGTGCAACACAGGACCCATGCCTTTTTTAAAAAAATTTTACAGCAAGTAATGTGAGTTGTGCAAAAGATACTGCAGTGTCTGTTGCTGACTATTTAAATCTAGTGGGTTTAGTGTCTCATGTTACAAATCCAGTTATGCTGGTAGTGATGATTCTCTGGGACCAATCAGTTATCTGCAGTGTTGACATGTCACATTTTAGTATCGCCGTACCAAGCAGTGGAAGAGCACCAAAACAAGCCGTACCAAGCCATACCGTGCCGGACCATGCAGTGAAAAACACCATTACTTTAGGAGGACTTCATGTCTTTCATGGCGTCCTTGTCCAGGTCGCCGCTGTCCAGTTACTGCAGGAGATTGTCTTGAAAAACCTGTAGCACAGCCATTTAGTTGCCGCTTTCGCTTCCAATTTTGGAACTTGTAAACCTTGTCAGCGAGGTGGGTGACTTAAAATTCAATTAGAAGGCAGTTTCTGCTGAGGTCTGCATCAAGCGTGGCCGAGGAAGGGCACACATGTGTGGCAGCCCACAGTTAAGGGGGTATGTGCACGTAACTGTGGGCCTCCGCCCTGACCATGTGGGAAATTATGGACTTGAGTGGAAGAGTGGACACACACCGACTGGGGTGCAAACCACGACTTTACCACCTGCTCATTGTCATAAGGGAAGAATGGACCTCTTCCTCAAGGCAGCCAGGTGGCAGGTTCCTCTGGAACATCCCTTCTTTGTTGCAGGACAGAGATCAGCATGAGTGAATTCCACTGGGTAGATGAATCACCCTTGACCACTCATGCATGATCTGAGGAGAGAGCTCAGGGAAACATCTGTTTGCTCACTCTACACTGGTTCTATCTAGGCGTCAGGACCACAAGCTTCCGGCTCGCACAGCCGCAACAACAGCAGAACCAGAATAACAGGGATTAACCAAATGTCGTTCTTTCCTCAGAAAGACAATGAAACTAGAGTGGAGTACTTTTAATTTAAAATTGTCAATCCGACAAGCCGTTAAGAGCTGCCCGGATATGTTTAATCCTCAAACATTTCATGCACCTATCATGCAACAAATGCTCTGAGGGTGGCAGAGGAACATGATGAAATGGCAATAAATTCTTTGTTTTTCCATATAAACCACTTCCTAAAGACATAAAATCTAAGGGGTGATGCCACACGAGGCATCAGTGACATAGGACTTCAGTGGTCACTGCAAGCACAATCAGCCAATGAACTGGCATTGTTCTTCAGACAATAATCACAGCTGGAGGGTGGTCCCATAGTGTCAGCTATACTGGCACAGCACCTATGAAAGGGAACTTTTGTTTTGAAATCAAAATATTCCTTTGTTCTCCTCCATCTACCTGTATTACAAATCATCACATACCACTTAAACATAAAAAAGTGCTCTCTATTTGTTGCATGTCGTTTTCATTCCTGTGCTGTTTGTTCTTACTGAGAATCATTGATGGAACAGGCTTGTAACCCGAGGAAAAAATATTGGCCACAATTATGATTAGGTTTGACATTATTATGTGTATGCTGTAAGCTGGTTATATGAGCCGGAAAAGATGACGTGGGACACAGTCAACTAATTGTGTCATTCCACTGTCCTGCATGATCAGTCCAAATGGGCCAGAAACTACAGGAACAAGTGCCTCTGGGCATTAACATCAGAATAAATGTTGCCCTCAAAGTATACTCTGGTTGTTTTATATCATAATTTTCATCTTAAAACTATTATGGTGAAGTTGTTACAGTGTAATTACACAAAAAAGTACTCAGTAGTATTAACTAACTACATGTTCTTACTATAGGATTAAGGTTTGAGTTAGGGATTGGTTTAGGGTTAGTTGCTTGTAATTATGTCTTATTTAGTAAGTGCATATAACATGAAACTACGTCACATTAAAGAAAAATATTTCCTTGGGTTGATCAAATGAACAAATCAATGTTTTTAAAACGGCACAAAATATTTCAGGAAGTTAACCTACAAATTACTTAAAATCAACTTTGCATTAGAATACAATAAATTAAAGGATTTTAATATCAACTACCTAGCCACTGCCTGGTCCGAAGAAAACATCCACATTATGTAACAATTTCTTTGTTCTTGAGTCATCTTTCCAAATAAAAGTGTGTCTTTTTCTTCTGTTATGTGTGGTGCAATTTGTACTCTGGTAATGCATCATCGTTGAAGTGCCTGTTCTGTTTTAAGTGTTGCTTTGTGCGAGGCTGACATTCATAGACTGCTGTAACAGCACTAGCTAACATTAGCTCAACACGAAGAAACATGCAGCCAAAATCTGTCCACACACGGTTTGATTAATTACAGTGTTGTGATCGTTACGCTAAACATCATTCATCATACATGACAGCACCGTCCTCTAGTCGTAAAATGCCAATGTTGTGCTGTCCTAGAGGGGTAAAGTTAATGAAATTCAGATTAGTTTACCTCACATCAGTACAAATTTAAGTGTTAATTTAAGAGTATTCTGCATAAAATAATATTGTGTCTAATAAAAAATGAGCACAACAATTTTTTTGTGTAACTTGTTTATAAAAGCATTATTTGAATTGAGACACTGACTTAAATGTGAAAATTTACAGAACAATGGTTTAAAGATGGCTTTAGACAGAAATTCATTCTGCTCAGTCTGTTATTGTCTGTTAAATACAGCATTATTGCAAAATAGTTGATTTCCTTTTATTGTCTGATATTAAACATGAGTTACAATATGCATAATTAGGATTTACTCAACATAATAAATCAGTCATTATTCACACAAACCATATCCACAACCAACAACCATTTTAAATGTCATCCAACACACAATAAAAGTATAGTCTTTAAATACTGAGGCCAAACTGTTGCTGCTAGCAGAAGACAGATTCAATGCCTAATGTTAAAGGAATAGCTAAAACTCTAAATTCACTCAGCCCCATGTACTTCCAAACCATACTTGGGATACAAAAGGAGGCATATAGCACAATGTTCACACTTCTCTTCTCCATACAATGACAGGGAATGAGGATGGATGCTGCTGAGGTCCAAAAATGACAAAAAACGAAACAAAACCATTAAAGCATACCATAAAAACGGTGCACTAGCATTGTGTTTACAGTCAAATTCACTCAAATATGGAACATCAAGTCATTTCGAGCCAGGTTTGATGTCAAACGGCATTGGTTCTCACATGTCTTGGGCTGTTCATGATGTCCCATGTATGAATATGCACTTGACTGAATGAGACTGGACAGATGCAAAGGGGTTTTCAGCAGATCACAACTTTCATTTTTGGACAGTTCTCATTCACTTTTGGTAAACATTGTGAACAATCTTCAAAAAATATTCACAAATCAAATATAGATTTGTAATCACAAATAGGGCTGCACGATATATCACATTTAATGCGCATCTTGTCAGTAAAGCCGGTTCTGTAATCAGCGGTAATTTCCATCACATGCGTGATTTCACATGGAGCTGCATTTACCACACAGAGCCGTTGTTCACTGACAAGCTGCGCAAATCCATGTTCATTATCAACGTGGTTTTGCGCAGCTTGTCAGTGATATATCGTGCAGCCCTAATCACAAATGATGACAGAATTTTCATTTTCGGGTGAACTGTTCTTGTAAATAGTTGCATTGAAACTGCAAGAAAATTGACAGTAAATCAATCATTTATCAATAGACAGAGTGACAGAAAAAGAAGGTGGCTTTCCTTGCTAATTAGCTGCCTTTAAAATGTATGCATAAACTGAAAGACAGTAATCGGTAACATTGATAACGTCAATAACACATGAAAACATTCTAAACCCAAAACTCAACAATGGTAAGATGTTACGAGGTCCAATCACATAAGCCACTGCTCTTTCTCTTTACTGAAATGTTCCGCCCACTTCCTGGTGAGCTCCAGATAGTGGTCTGGCTGATGGGGTTTGTAGTCCAAATATAGACGAGCCACAGTCTTCTTGGGCACAGCCCTCTCAATCTGAGTACCTTCGTGCCACTCATTAAATGACGTAACTGTGATGATATCAGGCCTTACGGACATCGCTGCCTGCAAAGAGGTCTCGTAATACCGTCCATTCACTCGGTTGCGTGTGTTGTGGTTGTTCCACGGCCGGACGGCGGTGTCCATATAACCAGGTCCAGCGCTAGGCACAAACAGCAAGTTGTTCTTGTCGCAGAAAGCTTTGATTGCTTTCCAGTTCTGGTGAGAAGATCCAAAGGAGAAGCCATTAGAAGCAAAGTAGGTGTACATGCCATCAAACCCGCCAGCCAGGATGTCCTGCTTGTGACGCTCTTCCACAATGAGGGCGATGAAGATGCCATCGTAAGGAGTTCCTCGGAGACTGTGAGAGCCCCTGACGGTCAGCAGCTCAGCCCAGGCCTCCGGTGGGGTAAGGTAGGAGTCATACACATAAAAGAGTGGAAGGATCTTCCCAGTGCTGGACTTGAATCTATAGAAAGCCCCATGTTTCCCGTATCTGTGAAAAGATTTGAGGAGCGATGTGTTTATATGTAATATAATATTATAATACATTTAATATATATTTAAATGATTTAGTTTTAGATATCTATACATACAGATACTGGTTATGATTTATAATATACTTTTCACATAAAACAACATTAAATTCATTATTTACACTACAGTAAGACTCATTTGGTTAAAATCACTTAATACATTAGATATCGTGAACTAACAATAACATTTTTTTCCAGCATTTATGAATCAAAGCATAATGTACTGTTAATTCAAGAATATATATTAATTTTTAATTGATGTGTGTTCATAATAATTTAATGTCAGTTTTTACAGTTTGAAATGCTAAACATGTATAATTAACATTAACCTACTGTGCATTAAATATTCTTGTTCATTGTTAGTTCATGATACACTCTAAAAAAATGCTGGGTTGTTTCAACCCAATTTTGGGTAAAATATGGACTAACCCAGCTGTTGGGTTAAATTTTTACATTACATTTTTAACCCAAAAGTTGGGTTAGTCCATATTTGACCCAAAGTTGGGTTGAAACAACCCAGCATTTTTTAGAGTGTACCTAATGCATTGTATTAATGGAATAAACATTATTGCAAAGAGTTATATAAAGTAAAATACATAAAAATATGGTAATACTTTACAATAAGATTACATTTGTTAATATTAGTTACCTACTTTAGTTAACACGAACTAACAATGAAAATACTTCTAATGCATTTATTGAGGACAGTTCACCCCAAAAATGACAATGTTCTCAAACCTCATGTCCAAATCGGTATATATATTTTTTGGATTTTTTTTTTGGTAACCAAACAGTTCTGGTTCCCATTGACTTCCAATGGATGGACAAACAAAATAATCATTTCTCAAAAGTCACACAGGTTTGGAACAGCATTTTTGGGTATATGAACTACCCTTTTGATCTTAGTTTAACATTTACTAATAAAAAAAGCTAACATGAACTAACAATGAACAGCTGCATTTTTATTAACTAACGTTAACACAGATGAATAAATAATGTAACAAATGTATTCCTTATTGTTAGTTAATGCATTAACTAACGTTAACTAATTAAGATAACTACAACCAAAATTCAACATTGTACAGAATTCGGTAACACTTTATTTTAAGGTGTCTTTGTTACACATTACATGCACTTACTATTATAATAACAATAATTTATGCAAAATTACATGCAAGTAACCCTAAGCCAAACCCTAATCATAACACTAACCATATAGTAAGTACATGTAGTTAATTAATATTACTCAGTACTTAAATATATAATTACACTATAACAAGGATACTTTAAAATAAAGTGCAATCCAGATTTCTAAAAGTGTTTTCTGGAATGTTACATGTCCTTGTTCTGAAGGCAGGCCTCTCACAGCAGTACAGATGACTGTATTACCTGATACTCAGACCATGTAAACCTACACTTTACTTAGCTTGGTTTTACATAATGTCTTTCCTTCCAATGCATTCCTGTTGCTATAGTGAACAATTCAAGGACAGATAACTTTAATATATTTGCTAAAAAATGACTCGGCATGTTGCAGTCAGTAGACTGTTACAGTGTTATAGATTTACACACTGCAGCCATTGTTCTCTTGAACCTGAGTGAGTTAGCTGCAATTCCATCAGGTCATGTTATACGTTCTGTTTCATGAATGATTAATGGAAGAAAAGACCTCTACTTTTAAAACACCACTCTCTTTTCTGTTCACCAGGCTGGATTGAATTTCACCCCATCTCCTGAGTTCAAAGCAACCCAGCTCATCATGATGGAGAAGGGCTAGACTTTCAGGTTAGCAGACAGGATCGCTCTGATCTTTAGTTTTGGAATGGTGCAGGAGGAATAGAGGAGGTGCAACCTACTTGTCAATGATGTATTTGATGTTGTCATGCACACTGAGGTCCGTCCGGCCTTTGTAGGGTTGCAGGTGAAACGCAACCTGTAAAGAATTGAAGGTAATGAAGTAAGAAATAAAACCATTTGTAGCAGCTTCTAAATCATGCATCATTCAAATATACAACACATATGTGTCTCTATGCCTGTAATAAACTGATATATACGTTGATAATGATAACGTAATGGGCATACAAAAGCAACAAAAATGTATTTGGACATTTAACCCTCTATGGGACTAATTGTGAATTCACAGCTTGAAAAAATAATTGACTTTACATTTTACATATATTTAGGAGTATAATCATTTTCTAATTTTTTGTGACTTTGTCCCATTAGGGTAAATTATTTTTGGCAAATTGTCTGAAACTTCACACACAATCAAATTATTTTTCACTATATGACAAGAAATGAAAAGGTCTTATTGTTTCAAAAAACATTAAAAAAAAAAAAAAAAAAAAAACTTTATGAACATTCAGTTTCTTCTTGTGCTGCTGTATTTGATTTTGGATCTCACACGTGAAAATGTCTAAAACTTGACACAAATTCGCATGCAATTTCACTGCCTGAAAACCATGTCTTAGTGTTTCAGATGCATTAAAACAACTTTAACATTGTGTTTCATCTTGGAATTTCAAATCAATTATCATAGCACAAGTGAAAGTCAACAAGACTCTTCTTTTTCAGTGTACCCCACACATCCCACATGTTAGTAGATGTTGACTTGTGCAGTCATCATTGGAGCGTCACTGCCTTTCAGTATAGTAATGCCGAAAGACATTTGCATCTTTCCTGATCTCTGGTTGTTGTATGGATCACATCTTTCAAACTGACATACAATAATGTACCCAAATGCCTACCTTCCACAACAACCTATTCTTCATCACTGCCCTCACCCTCATTGCTTCTATCCTCCTTTGGTCCTCAACAACTTACAGTGCCCTCCACTAATATTGGCACCCTTGGTAAATCTGAGCAAAGGTGGCTGTGAAAATAAATCTGTATTGTTTATCTCTTTGATTTTTCATTCAAAATATTCAATTCAATTCTACAATACAATTCTAAACTATCATTGAAGTAAAACAATTGAAAGTGGAGAGAAAATTTCATGATAAAATAAATGTTTTTCTCCAATGCATGTTGGCCACAATTATTGGCACCCCTGGAAATTTGTATATGGAAAAAGTATATTTCCATTCATATTTCCATTTTTTTTTTTTTTTTTTTTTTTTGCATACCAGGGAGACTAGGAACATGAAATTGTCCAGCTATGATGTCCTGTTCCAAACGATTATAAATATAAAGAAAACCAAGGCCAAATTCCCTTAATCATCAATCACAAGGAGTAAAACCAAACAATAAAGTTCTGATGTGCAGAACAAGATTGTTGAGCGTCACAAAATAGAAAGTTGCTGTAAGACAAAAGCTAAAGCATTGAAAATCCACATTTCCACCATCAGGGCAATTATTAAGAGGTTCCAATCAACTAAAGATGTTACGAATCTGCCTGGAAGAGGACGTGTGTCTATATCGTTCTAATGCACGGTGAGGAGGAGAGTTTGAGTGGCCAAAGACTCTCCAAGGATCACAGCTGGAGAACTGCAGAGATTAGTTGAGTCTTGGGGTCAGAAAGTCTAAAAATATATATATCAAACAGCCCCTAAATCACCACATATTGCTCAGGAGGGTTTCAAGAAAAATTCTCCTCGCTCATCCAAAAACAAAATCCAGCATATTCAGTTGTCAGACACGACTGGACCTTCAAATGACACTGACTTCTATGGTCAGATGAAACTAAAAAAAAAAAAGAGCTTTTTGGCAGCAAACGCACCAGATGGATTTAGTACAAACAGGGATAAAAAGTAGCCCATGCCCACAGTTAAATATACTGCTGGATCGTTAATGTTGTTGGCCTGTCTTTCTGCCGGAGGTCCTGGACATCTTGTTCAGATGCATGGCATCATGGATTCTCTCAAATACCAACAGATAAAAAATCTAGACCTGACTGCCTCTGTTAGAAATCTAATAATGGACCGTGGTTTGATCTTCCATCAGGACAATAATCCAAAACAAACATCACAATCAACACAAAAATGGGTCACTGAGCACAAAATTAAGCTTTTGCCATGGCTGTCCCAGTCCTCTGAGCTGAACCCTATAGAAAATGAGTGGGGTGAACTAAAGAGGAAAAGCACCAACATGGAGCTGTGAATCTGAAGGATCTGGAGAGATTCGGCATGAAGGAATGGTCTCTGATCTCTTATCAGGTGTTCTCCAAACTCTTCAGGCATTACAGGAGAAAACTCAGGGCTGCTATCTTGGGAAAAGGATGTTGCAGTAATTGGGTGCCAATAACTGTGGCCAATATGAACTAGAGAAAGCATTTATTTCACAATGAGATTTTCCCCCCACTTTCAATTGTTTTACTTCAATGATAGGTTAGAATTCTGTGAATTTTTTGAATGAAAGATCAAAAGGATAAACAATGCAGATTTATTTTCACAGCCACCTTTGCTCATATTTACCAATGGTGCCAATATTAGTGGAGGGCACTGTATTTTATTACTACAACCTGATGGCCTCCTTTGACTATCATCATTACCTTCTGAAATAAGTACATATTTGTCTCGTCATCTTCCAAAAATCTTACAACAATGAACCTACAACACATGCAAAAAGGCTATCATACTGCCTGCCAATGCTGGTCAATAGTGCCAGCTACACAAAGCATGCAGCCCATTATAGGACTTTGTCAGTTATGCATGACTCTCAGATTTTTTGGTCTCCGAGTTATTGTTTTTATAAAAGTGCATTAAAAATGGCAAAAAAAAAAAAAAAAAAAAAAAAACCTTTAGAAAACACATTTGGATGTACAATATATATATATATATATATTTTATTTTTTTTTTTTAACTTGAATTTATATGTATTTTCTAGTCTAACATGAGCTCACTTGAGAGCATGTGACCTAACAAGTAATGCCTTCTTTACTTCATTGTTACCAAAAATGTGAAGCACATGGCAAATAAATTTGAATTGTACTGGTTGAAAGAGAAGTCATTTGACATCACTAAAATAACATTTTGTTGGTTTAACATTAATATTGTGTTTTAAATGCAACTGTCTTGGCGTCATTTATAAATGACAGTATCCCATAGAGGGTTAAATACAGGTGCATTTCAATAAATTAGAATGCCGTGGAAAAGTTCATTTATTTCAGTAATGCAACTCATATTGTGAAACTCATGTATTAAATAAATTCAATGCACACAGACTGAAGTAGTTTAAGTCTTTGGTTCTTTTAATTGTGATGATTTTGGCTCACATTTAACAAAAACCCACCAATTCACTATCTCAACAAATTAGAATATGGTGACATGCCAATCAGCTGATCAACTCAAAACACCTGCAAAGGTTTCCTGAGCCTTCAAAATGGTCTCTCAGTTTGGTTCACTAGGCTACACAATCATGGGGAAGACTGCTGATCTGACAGTTGTCCAGAAGACAATCATTGACACCCTTCACAAGGAGGGTAAGCCACAAACATTCATTGCCAAAGAAGCTGGCTGTTCACAGAGTGCTGTATCCAAGCATGTTATCAGAAAGTTGAGTAGAAGGAAAAAGTGTGGAAGAAAAAGATGCACAACCAACCGAGAGAACCACAGCCTTATGAGGATTGTCAAGCAAAATCGATTCAATTATTTGGGTGAACTTCACAAGGAATGGACTGAGGCTGGGGTCAAGGCATCAAGAGCCACCACACACAGACGTGTCAAGGAATTTGGCTACAGTTGTCGTATTCCTCTTGTTACGCCACTCCTGAACCACAGACAACGTTAGAGGCGTTTTACCTGGGCTAAGGAGACGAAGAACTGGACTGTTGCCCAGTGGTCCAAAGTCCTCTTTTCAGATGAGAGCAAGTTTTGTATTTCATTTGGAAACCAAGGTCCTAGAGTCTGGAGGAAGGGTGGAGAAGCTCATAGCCCAAGTTGCTTGAAGTCCAGTGTTAAGTTTCCACAGTCTGTGATGATTTGGGGTGCAATGTCATCTGCTGGTGTTGGTCCATTGTGTTTTTTGAAAACCAAAGTCATTGCACCCGTTTACCAAGAAATTTTGGAGCACTTCATGCTTCCTTCTGCTGACCATCTTTTTAAAGATGCTGATTTCATTTTCCAGCAGGATTTGGCATCTGTCCACACTGCCAAAAGCACCAAAAGTTGGTTAAATGACCATGGTGTTGGTGTGCTCGACTGGCCAGCAAACTCACCAGACCTGAACCCCATAGAGAATCTATGGAGTATTGTCAAGAGGAAAATGAGAAACAAGAGACCAAAAAAATGCAGATGAGCTGAAGGCCACTGTCAAATAAACCTGGGCTTCCATACCACCTCAGCAGTGCCACAAACTGATCACCTCCATGCCACGCCGAATTGAGGCAGTAATTAAAGCAAAAGGAGCCCCTACCAAGTATTGAGTACATATACCCCCCCCCCATATAAATATCTTATTCTGTATGACTATATTTTATATCTAAAATATAGTCATACAGAATAAGATATTTATATGTTCTTTATAAGTACTAACAAACAGCCAATATGCAAATAATAAGCAACTAGTTAATAGTGAGAATTGGTCCCTGAACTAAAGTGTTACCCTATTTCTTTCTACAACAGTTCTGAAGTTCACAATGCACTGGAGGAGAAGATTATCTGTGAATAACAAATTCATGAACTTCATTGCCCATGTGTCAGAGGTACTGAACATATTTCTCTATCCTGCTGCAACACCTTTGTACGGTGGCTGACAGATGACTTTCTCAAAGTCCCAGAAACATGGTAACTTAAGACACAAACGTGTCATGTTGAATACTCCGAGGAGACAGACCCTCTCCGCTTCAGTGACAGCGACATGCACATGGCTGATTGAACTGCAAAGCCCTCAGGGCCTTGAAAGAGAAAAGCCAAGCACAAAAACCCATCACTTTTCCACACCGCCAATCTGAAAGGTCTTCATAAATGGTTTCTACAGCAACCTACATTTAGCGACGCAGCTCTGTCTGTCATGGAGAGTTTGACATCAGATATTTTGGACATGAAAATCTACACTACACTAGTCTTTTGAGGAGGAGGTTGCTGATAATACAAAATTACAGGTGTTCTACACCTGAAAAGTTTAATTGTCCCTCCATTTCTTGAGGACTGACCGCCAATGTAGTCAATAACTGGTTACAACTACACCGATTGCTATAGTCATGACTTGTAATAGCAGAGTTGTTGTTGAAAGAGAGAATGGAAAGGAAAAAAAAAAGCCTCAAAACTCACAAAGGTGACAAACAATGATGAAAAACAATGATGGTGCCATTACAATATATAGCATCATTTGTTCAATCATACGCTATTCACTACATTGCAAATGCCACATTATAAATCTTTTTTCCTTTAGTTTCAAAGAACTAAAGATATTTGAGTCAGATATGGCAAAACAAATCTGGTTTGTTATGCCTGTCTCAGCTAAGTCTATTTCTCTGCCTTCTCGTTATTTATGCTATATGACAAGGGAACATGTTCTGCTGAATTGTGAATTTGCTTTGACACATTTTTGCATATCAGAGGTGTCAGATCCTTGCTGAAATCTCTTATGAACTGTCATCTAACAGCCAAAGATGAAAGGTCTCTTTAAGAAATGTGTTAAACATGAAATGCAAATGAGATTATAATTTCTACTTCAGGATAAAATGTAGTTCTTTGATGGTTGGAAAAATTTAAACATGCTCAGAAAATCTCAGAAAGACTAAAGTACTAATAAATAATTTTTCATTTCAATGGCTGAATGTGTCTGTACAGAATGAGGCACAGCCTTGAGCGCAGTTATAAAGATACAGTGGTTGTAGGGATGCGCGGTATACCGGTACTGGAAAAATATCGGTATATATTATATTTCAAACGGTACGATATCATAATTTTGCTCAATTCGGTATTTCATTCGCTGCTGTTGTGAAGTGCACCTGTAGGTGGCAGTGCTTCCCAAATTGCTGCGCAACCGGTAATGGAGAAGGGTATAACTGCAGCCTGGAGATCTCCAAATGGGGGCGGGAACTCCAAAACGGGCTGGGAGCTCCAAAATGGGGCGTAGCTTCCTCTCATTGACAGACAGGCACATAACATGCATGCGCAATTTTTTCTCCCAATCAACTTCAGCGCAAACTCCGCCCCACAGATGATTCTAAAAATTTTATTGGTAGTGTCAATCACAGTGTTAACTTAATTTCCTACTACACTATGCTACAAAAACCTCTAAACCTACCCCACACTTGACCCTAACCTTAACCAGTGAAATTGGCGCTGAAAATAAAGTTGCAGTTCAGTTAATAAGATTATGCGATACGAGATCGCTGAGCTGGGCCGTTCAGATCCGTAACTCCCCAACTGGACCTCACCGGACAATGGCACCTTTTCAGTTACACCCAGCGTCACTACCCCATCCTATCCTGCGAATTTCAAGCTCCGGGACGCCTCCGTTGCTTAAAACAAAGCGATAGAGTAAAACCTGTGTTGCGCTGGGACGGCTTGCGGGAGAGCTCGTGCGAGATTTATATCATTAAGCAGAGGTTCAAACTCCGGTCCGAACACCACTGGCCACAAGCTTTGGGCTCTGCTCTCACTGAGAATATTGATTTATATAGCATATTTTATTTTAGATAAACTAGAAACAATTTTTAATTTATAAAGTGTTATTTTGAAATTTAAATCAATAACAATTGGCTGAAGCCAGAGCCAATGGTGAAAGTCTTTGCGCGAAGAGACCCGCCCCATTTTGGAGGTTCTGCCCACTTTTGGAGTTCACGCCCCTTTTTGGAGATCTCCGGTCTGCAGTTATACCTACTTGGGTAAATGTGACAACAGAACAACGCGGTGGATCAAACAGATTAAACGCACCCGAAATGAATAAATAAACAGAACAGTAGAAGTGAAATATGGCATTACTTTGCATACAAAACAGATGACAATTGTGAATGAACTGACCTTACTGTACCTATATGCAACAATAGTCACAGAAGGCAACAAATAAAACCTTTTTAAAGGTGCCATAGAATAGAAAACTGTATTTGGCATAGCTGAATAATAACAGTTCTGTACATGGAAATGACATACCGTGAGCCTCAAACACCAGTGTTTCCTCCTTCTTATGTAAATCTTGTGCATGCAAAAGACCGCTGAAAAATATGCAAATTGGAACATAACACCGACTATGACGTTAAAGTCGGGATCACTAATAGTTATGCCCCCAACACTTGGATATCCGCCCATGTTCTAGGCCAGCCGGACCTGCACAGCCGAATAGCGAAAATGGCAGATCATGGAAATAAATGTTATGTTTCAGGCTGTGCAGGGGATGTGAAGAGCAGGGATGGGTTGGTGTCTGTATTCAGAAAGGCACGGAAAACAAATACCGCGTTCTAATAAAATAACGTGAGCCACTAAAGGGACATGGTTATCTGCTTGCTAGCGGTAGCCTGTTACATTACAGTACATAACATTTCAGTTACCACATAAACAGAGTAAGGAGAGATTACTGATAGGATGATGCTGAATTATTTACAGATCCTGAGCACCACTGACAAGCACCTGGTCTTGTAAAATGTGTGGTAAGTACTGCCGCTGTAGTTTACATAGAGCACGAGTGATCACAAATCGTGAAAGTGAAAGTAAAACACGATCGTGCATTCAAAGTGGCTCCCTGATGCCTGCAATTTATATACAGTATAATTACCCAACGATACAACTACGAGAGAAAGTACTGAAATATATATTTTCCTCCCTGTGTTTCCTTCCTGCTGTGTGAGCCGAATGTGGAACAGCCAATCTGAGCAAAGCTCAACATTATTATTCATGACCCTTCCAAATAAGGTAATAACAGACCATTTCATGGTCTGGAGAATTTTTGCCCTTATCTAAGCCACATACCTTCTTTGCAGATATCAGAGAACAATTTAAAATATTGTATCAATGCATTCTATGGCACCTTTAAGCATTTGTTGCTTGCTCATCCTGATCTTTTCAGAGAATTAAGAGATCGACAGGTGAGTGCATCATTCATAAATTATGGGGCGTCATGCACTCATTATTTTTGAGGAGACACAAGTGGGGGGGACATTCCTAAACGCATTAACTATATCATGAAATATCTCCTAAACGCATTAACTATATCATGAAATATCTTGATTCTCACCTTTATAAATCATGATGGTCAAAGTAGCCTAATAATATAGTCCAGCGGTTCTTAACCTTTTTTCAAGTGTGACCCCCTTTCATGAACGACAACGTTTTGCAATAGTTTTACAGTATAAAACTTTTCAAAATAAAAGTCTTCCCATGACCCCCCTGCTGCCTCTTTGTGACCCCCCGGGGGTCGCAACCCCCAAGTTATGAACCGCTGATGTAGTCCATTAACTATGCATAAAAACCTGTCTGTTTAGTAAGTAATAGATATGGGTGTCATGCCATAACAATTTTAATACGACTGACTTTATATTTAATGTGAATATTAAAAACATTGTAAGTTAGGCTCCTTATCATAACACTTTCATTGTACAGAAAGAGAGCAAAGAACATTTGCATTATCAAAGAACATTTCCACTGACAGTCTAGAGTTCAAGCACTCTCAAAAACTCCCATTAAAATCACTGAACCTGTTTACACTGTGAAATTAATATCTTACTTACAGACTCATACACACATCTGCATTTTGTTGTTTCGATTGAGAGAACTCGCCAGAAAGAGGTATTCAGTCAGCGAGCAAGTGAAGAAAACACCGGCATTTTAACAATGACTAATCTGAACACCTATGATTGGTCATTGCATTCATTTACATTACATTTACATTTAGTCATTTTGCAGACACTTTTATCCAAAGCGACTTACAATTGGGGAATACATAAAGCGATTCATCTTAAAGAGGCAACAGACAGAGGAAGTGCTCGTAATACCAAGTCTCAGGCATTGTTCAAATAAGTACAAGCTGGAAAGGGAAGGAATAAATAAAGAGAAAGACAAAGGTGTTTTTTTTTTAAATTTAGGATGAAGTCAGGTAGTATCGAAAGAGATGGGTTTTCAGCTGTCGCTTGAAAATTGTCAGGGAATCAACATTCCAGATAGGGGTGGGAAGATTATTCCACCAGCCAGGAGCGGTGAACGAGAATGTTCTAGAGAGTGATTTTGAGCCTCTGTCGCTCACTAGCGATCTCAGACTTCTGGAGGGGAAGTAGATTCGTAATAGTGAGTGGAAGCAGGCGGGTGCTGAGCCTGTGGCTGTTCTATATGCAAGCATCAATGTCTTGAACTTGATGCGAGCTGCAACCGGTAGCCAGTGCAAGGAGATAAAGAGAGGTGTAACATGGGCTCTTTTGGGCTCGTTGAAGACCAGTCGTGCCGCTGCATTCTGAATCATTTGTAGAGGTTTGATTGTGCTTGATGGAAGTCCAGCCAGAAGAGCATTGCAGTAATCCAGCCTAGAAATGACAAGGGCCTGGAGTTGAGCAGCATGCTCTGTTAGAAAAGGCCTGATCTTTCTGATGTTGTGTAATGCAAACCTGCAAGATCGAGCAGTCTTTGCAATGTGATCTTTGAAGGTCAGCTGGTCATCAAAGATTACACCAAGATTTCTGAACGAAGTTGATGGGGTAATTGTAGAAGAACCTAGCTATATGAAGAAATCATGCTGTAGAGCTGGAGTGGCAGGGAAAACAAGAAGCTCAGTCTTTGCCAGGTTGAGCTGTAGGTGATGTTCTTTCATCCATGCAGAGATGTCCGCCAGGCAGCCTGAGATCCGTGTAGCTACCGTTGGATCATCTGGTTGAAAAGATAGATAGAGCTGTGTGTCATCAGCGTAGCAATGGTAGAAGCCATGTGCCAGTATGATGGGACCCAGTGATGTAGTGTATGTGGAGAAGAGGAGGGGTCCGAGAACTGATCCCTGAGAAACCCCAGTGACTAGTTAATGTGCTGTGGATACCTCCCCTCCCCAGGCCAGCCTGAAATACCTACCAGTGAGATAGGATTCAAACCAGCGAAGTGGAATCCCAGTGATGCCCAGTGATGAGAGGGTAGACAGCAGGATCTGGTGATTGACAGTGTCAAAAGCAGCAGACAGATCCAGCAGAATGAGAACTGATGATTTAGAATCAGCTTTTGCAATCCACAGGGCTTCAGTGATCGAGAGTAGCTCAGTCTCTGTTGAATGGCCACTCCTGAAACCTGACTGATTAGCGTCCAGTTTGTTGTTCTGTGAAAGAAACAATGATACCTGGTTGAAAACAACTCGTTTGAGTATTTTGGCTATGAATGGAAGGAGAGAGCCAGGTCTGTAGTTTTCTATCAGAGAAGTGTTTAATGTAGGTTTTTTGAGCAGTGAGGTTACTCGAGCCTGCTTGAATGCAGTGGGGAAAATGCCTGTGAGGAGGGCTGTGTTGATGATATGTGTGAGTGCTGGTAAGAGTGTGGGAGAGATTGCTTGGAGAAAGTGTGAGGGGATTGGGTCTAGAGGACATGTTATAGGATGGCTGGAGAGGAGAACTTTGGATACTTCTGCCTCCGTGAGGGGGCGGAAAGAGAAGATGGGAGTATTAGCAGTGGATGTGGTTGGTTGGAGGTCCTGTGTGTGTGGAGGTGAGAACTGACTACTGATTGTTTTAGTTTTGTCTGTGAAGAATGTGGCGAAGTTATCAGCTGTTATAGAAGTGGTGGGAGGTGGTGGAGGGGGACAGAGGTTGAGAATTAAATGTTCTGAAGAGATTGCGCGTGTCTGGAGCACTATTAATGCATTCATAAGCTCAACAGCATCGTGTGTGATTGGTTATAATGTGCAGTGCTGTAAAAACGCATCTGGCTCAGCGACAGCCAGCGAACGCAGATTTGAATTTAGAAGCTGATGATATGATGCGTTGAACGATTTAATCACGCTGGTGTGATTGTATCAAATATAGAAAATATTACTCAGCTATTTTTTTGTCTTTTGGAAGCAGCATTCAAAATCCACTTGACTCAAAAATCTGAGGGCATGTGCTCCCTCACTTTGAATGGGCATGACGCCTCTGCAGATGTGATAGGCTACAGTAAGCTCAAATGTGCATGTGTGACACGCTAGAACCAGTGAAGTTTTGGTCACATATGCACTTGCATTTCATACAATCGAATATTAATTGAATTTGAATTAAGCAAGAGTTTTGCTATATTAATTTTAGTATCAATAATATGAAGGGAATGTTTCTGCCACGCTGCCGACCGCTAATATGAAGCAGCCGATAGAGTGAGATTTATATTTAATGCTTTTTCTTAGGCTATCTGAGTCTGAAATCTGAAAACAATCTGAGAGAGAGAGAGAAATAATAACGTGATTTGGAATATTACTTTGACTGTTAGAATAACACTTTACAATAAAGCAACATTTGTTGCATTATTTGCGTTACTTCAGTTGTATATATTTTTTTTTCTTCAAATTCAAAATGTCAAAATGTAGCCTATGTTCCCGGTAGTTTTTTTTTTGGTACATTTTGAGACATTTTGTTTGCACTATGTTTTTGCACTGAAAAGATAAGAAGATTGTATTACTTCAGTTATATATTTTTTTCTCCAACATCAAAATGTAACCTATGTTCCCTGTAGGTTTTTTGTTACAGTTTGATACAGAAGTATTAAGATATGAATGAATTTTATTATTATTATTATTTTAATAAAATTGTTTTCAATTCACTTGTCTTTTGAGGCTGGTTATTTGTCACCTATGGTATCAATTTAGTATCGATACCTAGGTATTACATTCTGTTATCGTACCGAAACCAAAATTATGGTATCGAGCCATCCCTAAGTGGTTGTTGTATAAGCACTGGCATGACGTCAATCCACTCACTCAGGATATAAGCCTTGCTGTGCCCTTACATCTAAATGTGTGACACCAAGATAAAGCTGAAATGCCAAAGAAACAACTGTACGTCAATGCTACATGGTTGGTTAAGAAAGTAGACTGCACAGACAGTCTTTCTCAAAAAAGGCAAGTCACAGCACATAGAACAAAAAATAAATGCACAAACTAGCTGACAGTTCACCCCAAGGTCAGAGTGCAGACTCAAATATGACATTCACAGCACATGGACAGGTTCTTCAAGGTTTCTGGAAGGCAAGGTGTCTAAGTCACATCTATTGTCCACTGGGGTGCTTCAGGGTTCAGTGTTTGGCCTCTTACTTTTCTCAATATACACAACACATTAGACTTAATCATACATGTACACCATCTTGACAATCTCACAGTCTCAGCCTTTAGCTATGCTAGCTTTTCTGACATCTCAGCCTGGGATGAAGCAACAACACCTTCGGCTCAGTCTTGCAAAAACAGAACTGATCTCAACAACCCCTTAAATTCCCTGTTTGTTGGAATTTCCAATGTAATATTTTGTTACAATGCAAGTAATAACCTGCTTTCAGTTCAATTTTCAAGTTACAATAAGTTGCAAAATTACGTTTACAGATTAGCTGATTGGTAAGATGGAAAATCTCACATATCTGCGGTAAGAACTGCTACCTTTCTCAGAAACATCATCTTGTCTAGTCTTACATTCAGCGATCTCACAACTGAATCACAACTGAAGAACACTACATAATAAAATTTAAAAATAAATAAATAAATAAATAGACCTGAAACTTATTTTGATTTTAAGAAGAACACCTGCACTAACTCTACCATAATGAAAAAAAAAAAACAAAACAAAAAAAAAACTTTATTGTTAAGACTTTATTGTTTCTAACAAACAGTATAACACACTTCAGACATAGTTTTTTTTTTTTTTTTTGGCTCCTTCCAATGGAACAGTGACTGCTCCATATGGACTAGAGGGGGTAGCCATCCATATGAATTATTTAGATATTTTCAGCATAGCAAAATAAATACTCTGGCAAACAATTGGTGATGCACAATAGAGCCTTGGAGACAAAGAAATCTACACTTCTTAAAACATTTTTTTTTTTCTGAATTGGCCTCAATTTTGTTCCATTAAGTCAATAAATTTTAAAGGGCTGAAATTAGTGTTGGGTATGGATAACTAAAAAGTAAATATTTTATCCAATCTAGCTGTAATTGTGGGTGAAAAACTGCATCATGAGTTGAAAAGTCCAGAACCATATTGATACATTCTGGCCTCCAAGCTTACTGCTAGCATGAATGTGCAGCCACAAATGGAGTGCAAATTAATTGGACATGGTTTACCAGAACTTAACTGTGTAAACTGTGTTAATCAGCAAGACATTTGTCTTTTAAAACATTATTAAAAAAAAAAAAAAAAAAAAAAAAGACAAATAAAAAAGGACCTCACTAAAAGGATGTACAATGGCACCCGGGATTGTAGAAGAGCTCAGTGTGGTTGTGATAACTGTCATCATCATTGTCAAACATAAAGCCCATACTCCAACACTATCAATTCTGATGGGAAACAAAGCACATGCAGTGAAGAGATATGCTTCATTCCATCCCACTGCCCAAGCCACCACTGGGAGCATTCATGAATGAGTACAGATGACTGGTATTGCTTTCTGTTTCCAAACTAATTCAAATATTTTGTTCAAAGATTGTGCAATCACCTTGCAATACAGCCCCTTGTGCATTTAAAGACTTAAAACTACATCTGCACCACAAAATGCTATGCATTGTTTACCCAAAACAGAGCAGTTGAACAAGTCAAGGCATTTGGGAGACAGCATGACATTTTGCACATTACTTTACTGACAAAAGGCATACTGATGAAGCTGAAACTAAAAGTCCCAATGTTATAGCTAAAATTCAACCATTCCATGACACATGGGAAGAAAACGTAACTCACACACTGACAACATGACAGTAATCACAGGCATGGTGTTAGAGACTTGTTTCTCTAGACACCAGGGGATTCTGGGCTTATAAAACATGATGGACAAAGAGGCCCAGTAACAGCTCTGAGTCTGAGCTCCTCTCATCAGGCAGAAATGGTGAACACAGCTATAGGCAGTAAACACAGAGACTTATGCAACCACCAACGAGCTCAAGAAATTACAATCAGTGGCTCATCCACAATAGCACAAACAATTCAGCTGTTGCAGCAAAACTGAAAACCTGTTTTAGTGCCTACCTGCTATTTTTAGTAGCTCATATATCGTGTTGAGTTTTTATAGGGATATTTCAAGGAAAGATCATATGTAAAATCATCTTTATGTTCTTTATATGGAAACTGATAAGATACAAAATAAGATATATTAGGTTAAGATATAAGATATATTAGGTTATCTCCTGACCTTTATATACGTCATACTGGTGTTGTGCAGTGAAAACTGCAAAACAGAACAGAGGTCTTAAAACATGGAAGTCATGTTTACCATTTAAGGGGAACACCTTTAGAATAACGTCCACTGACTATCAGGTAAGGGTCACTAAATTGTCATGAAATGACATTCACATAAATATAAGCTCAGATATACTTTCACTCACAGAAAAAAAAAAAAAAAAAAAGTGCAAAAAGAGAATATTTAGGGTATATTCAGCTTGTCACTGGGGCATCTTAAAGGAACATCGTTGTATATAAAGGTTTATAAAAGATTCGTTTAAGGGTACTACTTGAAGGCAGGGGTTTGTGAGGGAACTGTAGGGGGTGAAATAGCAATATATCTTTTAGAACACCACAATCTAAAGCAGTAGCTATATACAGGTGCATCTCAATAAATTAGAATGTCGTGGAAAAGTTAATTTATTGCAGTAATTCAACTCAAATTGTGAAACTTGTGTATTAAATAAATTCAATGCACACAGACTGAAGTAGTTTAAGTCTTTGGTTCTTTTAATTGTGATGATTTTGGCTCACATTTAACAAAAACCCACCAATTCACTATCTCAACAAATTAGAATATGGTGACATGCCAATCAACTGATCAACTCAAAACACCTGCAAAGGTTTCCTGAGCCTTCTAAATGGTCTCTCAGTTTGGTTCACTAGGCTATACAATCATGGGGAAGACTGCTGATCTGACAGTTGTCCAGAAGACAATCATTGACACCCTTCACAAGGAGGGTAAGCCACAAACATTCATTGCCAAAGAAGCTGGCTGTTCACAGAGTGCTGTATCCAAGCATGTTAACAGAAAGTTGAGTGGAAGGAAAAAGTGTGGAAGAAAAAGATGCACAACCAACCGAGAGAACCGCAGCCTTATGAGGACTGTCAAGCAAAATCAATTCAAAAATTTGGGTGAACTTCACAAGGAATGGACTGAGGCTGGGGTCAAGACATCAAGAGCCACCACACACAGACGTCTCAAGGAATTTGGCTACAGTTGTCGTATTCCTCTTGTTAAGCCACTCCTGAATCACAGACAACGTTAGAGGCGTCTTACCTGGGCTAAGGAGAAGAAGAACTGGACTGTTGCCCAGTGGTCCAAAGTTCTCTTTTCAGATGAGAGCAAGTTTTGTATTTCATTTGGAAACCAAGGTCCTAGAGTCTGGAGGAAGGGTGGAGAAGCTCATAGCCCAAGTTGCTTGAAGTCCAGTGTTAAGTTTCCACAGTCTGTGATGATTTGGGGTGCAATGTCATCTGCTGGTGTTGGTCCATTGTGTTTTTTGAAAACCAAAGTCACTGCACCCGTTTATCAAGATATTTTGGAGCACTTCATGCTTCCTTCTGCTGACCAGCTTTTTAAAGATGCTGATTTCATTTTCCAGCAGGATTTGGCACCTGCCCACACTGCCAAAAGCACCAAAAGTTGGTTAAATGACCATGGTGTTGGTGTGCTTGACTGGCCAGCAAACTCACCAGACCTGAACCCCATAGAGAATCTATGAGGTATTGTCAAGAGGAAAATGAGAAACAAGAGACCAAAAAATGCAGATGAGCTGAAGGCCACTGTCAAAGAAACTTGGGCTTCCATACCACCTCAGCAGTGCCACAAACTGATCACCTCCATGCCACGCCGAATTGAGGCCGTAATTAAAGCAAAAGGAGCCCCTACCAAGTATTGTGTACATATACAGTAAATGAACATACTTTCCAGAAGGCCAACAATTCACTATTTTTATTTTTTTTATTTTTTTTTATTGGTCTTATGAAGTATTCTAATTTGTTGTGAATTGGTGAGTTTTTGTTCAATGTGAGCCAAAATCATCACAATTAAAAGAACCAAAGACTTAAACTACTTTAGTCTGTGTACATTGAATTTATTTAATACACGAGTTTCACAATTCGAGTTGAATTACAGAAATAAATGAACTTTTCCACAACATTCTAATTTATTGAGATGCACCTGTAGTTTAAAAAGTAGCTATATAGTTGCGCTGCATTATATTATATAGCACAGCACTGTGTTCATTTACACACAGACAACTTGTAATACTGTGTTTTCAGGTTATCAAGAGCTTGGTTTACAGTAAATGCTGCTCTGACAAACTCACCTTTTACATTCACACATAATTGTACATCATACAACACTAGAATTACTTTGTTTACTTGCATGTTATTTTAAATTCAACCAACCTTAGAGAAACAGTGTTAAGTGTTTGACATAATAACTTAATATTTTATTTATTTATTTATTTTACATCTAAGGGGTTTGGCTGACCAAAACATTATGGAAACCTACTCTAAGGTAATAGCATACACCTTTCAGAGTAGATAAAATGCAAAGTTGTCAATTTAAAGGTGCTGCCTGGTTGACAAGCTGCTGTACCCCTAAAAGCACATATTTTGCACATTCTTTTCTGAGAGTGTTTAAAACAAATACATCAGAATAAAACTCCATAAACCAAGTGTTTGTGTATGCAGATAAGTTTGATGGATCTCTCACCAGTTACCTTGATACTGTGTCTATGGGCAGCGTCCATTACGGCTGGCACTAGATCCTCTGTAGGTTTGCCATGTTCATCTGCCACACCAGGAGGGTACCAGGACAGGACCACCACACCTGGCATCAAAAGTGGAAATACATTGCTTTACATGCAACATTTGGTCTCTTTTAAGGTTTTTAATGATGAAAGACCATCTACATTGTACTATAATAGCCAAAGAAACAAACATAATAAAGGACAAGCACAATTAATCAAATTGTATCTTGGCCGTAAAACCTGCAGCTGCAGCTTCGATTTGCGCCATGTGGGATTCAATGACATCTGGATCTCCGGAGCTGTAGGGTCCCAGTTCAGGGTAATAACTGGACGCAATGTCGTCTGGAGGATTGTGGCGTCCTTTAGGGTGACTGGAAGCAATTTTGGGGTCCCAGTGCGGTACCAGTACATGGTCCCAGTGTATATAACTACCGTCCATCTGTGGCGAGCCATACCATAAATAATAGAAGATGTGAATGTCATAGAATATGCTGTGGTCGGGACCAGAGTTGGAGAACACTATCTTGGTGTCACTGCCCACACCACCATTCTGACCCACCGATTGAGCTACATGATTGGGTCTCTGGTCCATTCGCTCTCCAATCAAAGGCATCAACTCCATTCCTGGAGCAAGATCCGAGAAGCCATCAGTGGGTTTAAGGGTTCGTAGGCCCATCATAGTACCAAAAATAAACAAAGTGAACAATAGAAGAGCCAAACACGCTTTCCTGCGTAACCTGTTCATGATCGCTGTCCGTGGTGCTGGAAACGGCAGCTCAGACAGAGGTTAGTATGACTGAGGCCTCCAAAAGTGGGTTGTGAATTGCTTGTGTCCCATTTCCAATTCCAGTTTGCCTTCTATGAGACTTGCATTTGGCACTCTGGATTGATTGCTTGGCCCTTGCCAGGAAGCCATTATCTTTTAACAAATTGTAAAAATTCGGAAAAAGATGCTTTGACAAATCTCTGAACATGCAACGAATATACTAAGCTGACAAACCAGCCCGCATGATTTATCACGGCATATTCATAACCTGACAGAGCATGCTGTATTTCTAATTCAACAGTGCATAGCTTTGTTTCTGTTAAGTCGCACACGCCTGTTTGAATTCGACGGAAAAGCGTCCATGCAATCATGCATTTATCACATGCACCAGTACATCCGTCTCCATCGCTTCATTTGTGCTGCTTCCCACTTGCAAACTGAACGCCGTCTTCTCTCTCGTGCTCTCCCACGCGTGGACCTTTATTCTAATCCTTTTGTGCAGTATAAAACACTTTCACGTCAGATGCACCGGCTTTGTGAAAACATCGGATGATTTCTGTGCCTCTGTCGCCAGTGGGCTCGGGATAAATCATCTCTTGTTACGGGAAGGTGGAGTCTCATGGGTTTGTCACCATGCACGCATGCTCAAACAAGGACATTGGCTGTGTTCTCAATGGCGTGATGCTGGCTGCATACTGAGCAGTATATACTGAATACTGCATACTAATATGTAAAATAATGCTTGTTATGCAATGATAAGCATTTCAATCAGTAGTTTGTTATACTTTTGTTACCTCTTAATGTTTGTGTATTTGATTCTAGCTATCATCTATAATAAATATGGTTATTTTATTATCATTATTATATGGCTATAATAAAGACGCTTATTACTCAGAATATTACTGCTTGCTGTATTTTAGTATATAGTAAATACTACCCACTGTTTTTAAACAGTATCTGAAAAGGTAACAAACATTTCAAACATTGCTTTCACATGATGACCATACAATTTTACAATGGTGCTAACCAGATTAGAACCATTCCTTTTATCAAGTGAAATTAAAAACACATCAGCCTGATCAGAGGATGTTTTATACTCATTAAAATTATAGATAAGGTGACCTGTCCTCTTTTTCCCAGTCATGCCCTCTTTTTCAGACCTAAAAAGGTGTCCAGTCATTGAAAAACAAAACAAAACAAAAAAAAATATTGCTATTGGGTGGTTCTATATACCACCCTATCCTGCCACCCAAGGCCAGTGTCCCCATTTTTGAAAAGCACAACATGGTCACTCTATTTATAGAAAATATAATTAACACAATAACTCCTTGAATTTTTATTTCTGAAGTCTGAACTCCTCCCTCACGTCCACAACCCCGCCCACATATGCAAAATCTCCACTCCTCACCCGCAGCCCCGCCCCACACAGGCTATGGCTCACAGAAATTACAGTAGGCCTACATTTAGTGCAGAATCATATCATATCTATCTGATTTAAAATGCACCTATACAGAAACAACTGATTCAGACTCATCCATCATCCCTATAATTCAGAGTTTATGAGAGATTATCAATCCTAATAGATTTTCAGTCCATCAAACACTTTCTGTCTTCCGTTGTTTGTCTTTACGTTGTTTGATCACATTTAATGTCCTGCGACGACATCTAGAGGAGAGTAACGCATTGAGCGGCTCTTTTATTTAGGTGCTCTAATCCAGTGGTTCTCAACCACATTCCTGGAGGACCCCCAACACTGCACATTTTGCATGTCTCCTTAATCAAACACACCTGATCCAGGTCAAATGCTCATTAGTAGAGACTCACAGATTTAAAATGGGTGTGTCAGACAAAGGAGACATGCAAAATGTGCAGTGTTGGGGGTCCTCCAGGAATGTTGTTGAGAACCACTGCTCTAATCTAATCTGTCTGTCAGAGTTTCTTGATTTCCACGATGGTTTGGTAGATGAAGGGTTTTCAAATAACTTAATATGCAATAATATAGGCTACAAAAATATGATCACATTATAATCCAAGCGACATTTTAATGTGAGAACAGAAAAACACTAGATGTTGAAAAATTCTGTTTTTCCAAAAACTGATATTTTTTTTTTGTTTGTTTGTTTTGTTTTGTTTGCTCTTCTACGTAATGACACTTTCTGTTGAGAATTGCCCAACAGATATTAGTTACAGCAACTTCCCTCAGCAACATCTGTTTAGTGAGAAAATAAAAAAAAAGTTAAACAGTAGGACAGTACTACATCTTGAATTCAAACTGCAAGCTGTGTTGTTTCTTTAAATAAATTCTGTCAAGATGGGAAATCTTTACATAATACAGTAAAACATCAAAATGTGAGAATCAGTGAGAAATTAGGAATAACAACAACAACAACAACAACAACAATAATAATAATAATAATAATAATAATAATAATTTTACTCCTGTAACTTATGGAAGTCAATGAGGTCCATCAGCTGTTTGGTTCATCACACACATTCTTCAAAATGTCATCTTTTATTTCCAGCAGATAAAAGAAAATCAGGTTGGGAACAACTGGGTGAGTAATTGATGAAATAATTTTCATTTTTGCGCGAACTATCCTATTTTAAGGGATTTATTTTGGTATGCAGAACTCAAAGAATCACTTTTGTGATATTTAGAAGTGATAGTTATTTGTTATTGGGATATTTACAAAGCCACTGAATTATTTAGACTGCATGCACCCATCTCCTGTTGAGGAAATAATAAGAATAAAATATGACACATTCTGATTTGTACTTGGATTGGAAGCCGTTTTCATTTTACTCAGGGAGGTGGAGCATTGAGCACAATAAACCAATCTGAGTTCATTCTGTCCTCCCCCTCAGTTTGCTGGAGATGGTACCGTCTGTTTCCGAACGCTGTGTGAACTGTTCAAAAGACTGAATGCCACACACACTGAAGATGCCCTGATTCACACCTGTTCTGCCCGAGACAAACATGATGAACGCAGAAATGAAAACCATCCTGCTGTAGGGCTGCTCATCATTGGTAAGTGAAGCTTTTATCTAGAATACTAAAGTGCTAATATTGGCCAGCATTATAGATCACCATTTAACCTGAGAACATCAGTTTTTTTTTTCTCTCTCTCTCTCTCTCTCTCTCTCTCTCTCTCTCTCTCTCTGTTTTTTTAAATATTGTAATATGCATTTTTTTTTTTTTTGGTTAATTTGACTATGAAAAGTCATGCATGTTAAGATATTACAGCAACTAATTATAGCATATTATATTATACAGCAGTTGTAAATCCAGTTAACATTTGCATATCAGTGCAGTTTTGAAATATATATACGTTAACATGTTGTTGTGCTTGAGACTAAATTACAGTGAAAATCATCTTCAAAAAATATGATCTTTTTAAATGTTGTACATTAATATTGTAGAAGCCACTGAGGCTTAATATAATATGTAATTCTTTATTTATTGTTCTGATTAAAGGTCAGTCTTAAGTCTGATTTCTCTCAGAGAAATATGATCATCTATCTATCTATCTATCTATCTATCTATCTATCTATCTATCTATCTATCTATCTATCTATCTATCTATCTATCTATCTATCTATCGATCGATCTATCTATCTATTTATCTATCTGTTTATATTTTACTTTATTTTTTTATGTTTTTTTTTTCTGATATACTTTCAGACAAGAGTCATTGTAATGGAAGATGGAGTAAAGTAAATAAACACTGTAATATAAGTAATATAAGTGATGATAAAATATGAAACTATTAAAACTATACCATTACAAATTGCTGAAAATTAAAAGAATAAATTAAAAAGGTGGTTCAGGGTGCGATGTAACATTTTGTTTAACTTTTTGCACTGTTTATCACAAACATTGATACAATATTCTCAAATGTATTTGCTTCTAATTGTAGTAATGTGCTACTTATCCCATAAGTGTGTTAATTCTGTGCCGAGTACAAAAACATGCTGTTGTTACAGCCTACCTCACAACTTCTCCCTCGACAGGTCACACATAGTGATTTCAGTCCTGTAGTTTATTTCTAATTGTGTTGACTGATGCTGTTTATAACACTCCTTACTTTATGAGAGTCATACTGCAGAATTTAAATAACAAATTTACAGCTGCACAGCAATTTAGAAATATCTCTGCCAGTGTCCAGCAGATTCAGAGAGGACTTCATCATCATAAAGCAGTCAGACAAGCCTTCTCAGAGCTGCTGTTCTCGTTCTGGAGCTATCTCTTTAACCGAATGAGTCACCACAGAGCAGAATAAGTATCTCATCATGCGTGCGCTCGGTCTTGTCTCTTTACCCCCCGCCTGGTGTTCCAGGACATGCAGCTATTATGCTGTGAAGTGAGAAGAGCAAGGGATGCATAAATGTGCTGTTGGTACTTTTGATTCCCAGCAACATGTGGTTGTTGTGTAAGATGTCTCAGTGTGGTATTCTGGGTAATTCAGCACAGTCAGCCCACGCTTTCCTCGCTTTGTGAGATGCCTAGAGTCACACTGTGTTTACTGCCTCTTTGTGTTCACCTTGACGAGACATTTGATCGTCTTTGAGTCTCTGTCCTTCTTCTTCAGTCCGAAGCCTCACGCTGTCTTAAAGACCACAGCTGGTTGAATGTATTTGTTTTTATTGGCTTTTTGTTGACAGTGTGAAACAAACATATTAAGTATACTAGATTTTTATATTTTCTGAAGAATCTGTGTGTTTGCCTGTGAAAAAGTGGTTATCAGGGCATTACTATGCATGTGCTGAGGTGTTCTTTTTGGTTGCTAGAAGGTTGTTTACTGGCTCAAGTCTAAGGCTCTGTGATATCCTAGATATGACCTGGGTCCCTTCGTCAGTGAAAATCTTTTTCCCACATTTTATCATCTGCCAGACAAATATTTTCTGATTGCTTAGAAAAGTATACGGAGCCCTGCACATGACATGCAGGGAAAAACCTTTGTTCCCACAACTTCTTAATATGTTCCTTCATTTTAAGGGAACAACGTCGCCACAATTCACCTAAAACAAGGGAACAAATTAATCAGGTATCCACGATTTAACTAAAATTAGGAAATTAATATGTTGTGGGAATTAATTCTTACAATATCTATTTTTTAATGCATATCATGTTCAAGGCTCCATAGAAAAGTAATAGCATACAAGTCACGCAGTTCATGGTATGATTCATGTTCATAGCACATGGTGCGAGGCTGAGTAATAATTAAAATGAGGGAGTTTGGAAAAACTTAAATCTATGGGTGATAGTAATAACAAGCACTATTAATAATAAATGTTTTGTGTTGTTTAATCATGAGACTTCTAGCATTTCTTAACTATGATGATGCAAACTTGATCACAAATTTAGCACACACACATACACAGTATTGTACACTTGTACATTTACACATTCATAATTAAAATGCACTCATTACACACAAGCTGTTTAGGGGTTTAAGGTTTCTCAGTAGCACAGGAAGAAACATTCTCTCTCTTTTTCCTTTAATTATACTGTCAAGATAGAAGGATGTTTGTAGAGAGACAGAAAGCATTTTTTTTAATCCACTATAACACCAGTCAGAGATCAATGGGTTCCTTTTATTATATTACACAAGATAAGATTTACAGAGTTACAGACAGGGTTAGTGGTAGTGCTTTACTGCCTTTTTTTTTCATGGCTGATGCCAATACTGATATCTGGCCAATAATCCATACATTATGTAATTCACGTTACTTGTAATTCGTTACTCCCAACACTGGTCATTTCTGTTAACTGGTCGATTGGACACAATTGTGAGCCAATGGCAGTAATCAAAAAATGACAAATGAATCAGTCAGATTAATGTATTACCAGCCATTTTTGCATTTTAGAGTACTTTGAATAAAAACTATTATGGGAAAAATATAGCATACTTTAAAGCAGTGCAAATTGAATACAGTGTTTTCAGACACTTAAGTGTATCTTAATTAAATGAGAACGTATTTTAGTTCATATTAATTAAATTAGTTAAATATAAATAAGTAAATCTAAATAAGTTATATATAAGCATATTAAATGCAAATGAACTTTAGAGTGCTTTTTTACCCACTAGGACTTTAAAAAATGTCTTGTATTTTAAAGTATTTGTAATTTAAACTATATTACCCCACTCTGTTGAAAGACCCGAAACACCCAATGACTCCAGGAATCAACACTGATGATGTGTCCAAGTCGTGCATCAGAGGATGTATAAGTAACTTTAAATGCAACATCGAATGACACACTACAGTTAAAATGATAATCAAGTAATTTACATTTGCTTCAGTATCAACACATCAAAATAAGTGCACTTTAACACGACAAAAGATTACAATTATTAAAGATTAACTCATTAAAAATAATTTAAAATGTACTTCAATATAAAATATTTAATTTGACATTATTACACAGTGCACTTTTTAAAAGTGAACTTAAGTGTGTTCAAAAACAGAACTGACAGTGAAGTCACTTTAAGTACACCTAAGTGGCTGCTTATTTCATTAACATTATATTATCTGCAAAGTACAGTATTTTTTAAATAGACTTTTACGATTTGAAGTACACCACAGTTGCACATTCAATACAGTTAAGCATGCTTCTTTTTTTACATAAAGCTTACAAAAACTGATCACATGTGAGGCATCCTTCATTTCTTTAAGAAAAGAACATGTTCTTAGGCTTTAGAGAGACTGCGGCTGAAATATTGATGTTGGTTTGCTATCACTAGCATGCAGTGCATTACCCAACATGCTGAATGCCTCTGGCATGACTGTATGCCATATGTGTTTGGGATGTATGCTGTGATTTTTTTCCCCTATCCATCAATCCATCCAATCTTTGTATTTAAACCTTTTTGCTCGTTGAAAAAGACGCTTAGAGACAAACTGATTTATGCCACAGGGCAAACACAAGCTTGATAACCCTTGTTGTACAGATCTGTGGGGCTGCGCCACAGGCAGTGCCAGTTCTTTGAGCCAGATGGCATCTGATGGCTGCTGCACATATGCTAAATGACCAAACTGTAGATCAAGGTTAGAAACTCTGAAAGGACATAGTGTGTGTTGTGTTTGGACTCACCATTTCAAGAGCTTTCTGCTGTTTTCTGTATTTCTAGAGACCATTATAATGAGTAGTAGAGGGCTCTTTTGGCTTGGACCAGTAAAGCGACCACCCAGTACACACACTAAAGAGGGTTGTGGTTATTGTGGCTTGTATGGTCTATTATTTGCTTATACTACCTAAGAAATGAACACACTAAATATTGGGCTCAACAAGAACTACCAGAAAGAACAAATTCTTGAACACTTGGATGAAAGACTTCATCTCCTCAGAGATATGCTAATCAAACAACACATCCAAGTTTACAAAATATTTGAATGTAATATTTGAATGAATATTTGATGTAAGTATCTTTTCTTGTGACTTACCAAGGAATACATTCTCTGTATTTGGACTTGAAAAAGGAAATCCTTTAGGGTTTGTGATGACTGTGTTAACGTGTGTGCATGTGTGTGTGTGTGTGTGTGTTCTGTTTGGAAAACTGGCAGCATAAAATGCTTGAAAGAGTGAAGTGACAGTCTGTGTAGAGATTAATTTGAGATCTGCTGGTGTCTCTTTCATGATGTTCACTGTGCAGAACAGAAGAGAGTCTTCGGCCCTGTTTACACCTGGTATTAAGATGCATTTTGGTCGCCAGAGGCAGACAGGGTTCCGACTTGAAATCTCGGAGTAATTGAAACAATGGCTGCGTCCGAAACCGCCTACTTCTCTACTATATAGTAGGGGAAAAGCAGTAGGCGAGTGAAGAAGTATGTCCGAAACCTCAGTATTCATAAAAGAGTAGTCGAGAAGTTCCCGGATGTTCTACTGCTTCTGCCCATATTCTTGAGTGCTCATCCGATGGATACTTTTCAATCCCAGAAGCCCATGGGAGATCAATACGTCATCATCGAACGTGATGGAGAACAGTGACGAGGCTGTTTACAAATGTGAGTATTATAAATCAAAAGCACAGTTCCCTGTGTTAAAATCGCATTTGTTGAGCTACTGTAGAGTGAACTGTTGATTTGCTTAAGCTGTAAAGACGCTAGACATCAAGGTTACAGTATATTTGTGATTTTGCTGTAAAAACACGTTTTATTATGTATAGCGAACAGCGGAGCTCCAGTAAGCACACTTACATCTCCAGAGTGAATTTACATAAACCATATTCATCATAAAGACGATTACTAAATGTCTATTTAACATGAGACAGGAAAATATTCTAAAATAATTACAGATGAGCACATCTAATAGACATGAAATAGATGTCTAAGTGAGTGATGTAACTTCATGTGTGCTGTTATGTAGAATTCACTGAAAACACTGCTTCAGATAATTGTAAATAATATACATAAACAAATCTACATGGAGTAACTAAATATAAGTTATCTATTTCATTTGTCCATTAGTATTGTCGATAAATTGAGGAACATTTGTGTTGGATAAAAAGTAAGTCAACACATCAGCAAATACCTCAAAATGTACATGCAGTATTGAGCAGATAAATCACAGAGGTGACTGAATCTTGTCTGGATGTTACAGGGACAGACGAGACACGTGTGTGTTTATCTGGTGCAGAGTGACTGATGGAGGAATGCTACCATCAAAGGCTCTCAGTGAGTATAAAACATCTTTTAAATCTTAAGTTGTAGTTTATTTTAATTATTGTGATTTCAAACAGAGCTATTATAGCGCTTTTCTGATTCTTGATTGCTGTACATTTCATGCAGAGCTTTTGTGATGGAGCAGGTGACGGCGGCATTTGTGGAAAAAAAAAAAAAAAAGAAAACCTGAAACAAAATTTAAAGTAAGAAATCATTTTGTTACTTCTAATACAGAAATCAAATGACATTGTGCTGTTAAAATGATTGCTTGTGTATTATATTTGTGCATCTTTGTAGGATCTGAAATGTCCACAGACTGCTGTGTGCAGTGAGGATGGAGAAGTCCACAGCATCATCCTGGAAATGATTCTGTGCCATGGATGAGACGCTCCGTCACTGCACCTGACCTTACTGTCTCATATGGACCGGATGCTGCTGTGGTCTCTTCATCCTCAGTGACCCCAGAGCCTGTGAGAGCATCTAGAGGAAGACCAAAAGACATTGAGGATGTGATTTTGTTCAAGTTTGTTCTGCTGGTTTCTGTTCATACTACTTCAGTCAATGAAACGTTTCAGAAGCTTCAAAATCATCGTCAAATAATTTCATGAAGAATCTGAAAGTCAGGTTTTATTGACTGATATTGTATGAACAGAAACCAGCAGGACAAACTTGACCAAAATCACCTTTTGTGTTTGGGAAAAAAAAAAAAAACACACACTCACGCGCACACACACACACACAAGGATTGAACAGTGTTGAGGCGAGTAAATAATGACTGAATTTATATGTTTGAGTGAAATAACCCTTTAAAGCCCCAAATAGAAATTGTATGACATATATGTAAGCATTTATATTATAATAGTACCTTGAAGAAATAAATTTTAAGAAATAAGCAGCTTTATTGAGCGTTTGTGCCAAAGGCACACAAAAACATTTACATTTTTATTTATTTATTTATTTTATTTATTTATTTTTTTACATTTACAATTATGCATTTAGCAGACACTTTTATCCAAAGTGACTTACAGTACTCTTATTACAGGGACCCCAATCCCCCTGCAGCAACCTGGAATAAAGAGATCGAACCAGCAACCTTCTGCTTACCAGTTCACTACACCACAACAGTAATGAAGCTATATCAAAAATTAGCATGTAATTGTAAACATATGAAATTAAATTTGGCAAGAAATGGAATGCTGACAACATGAGGTGTAAATGTTTTACAGGTAGTTGTTCTCATAGAGAGCAGGCACACAGATGTTTGGAGCAGACACAGCAGCAGCTAGATTGTCCCGCACATGTTCTCCTGCTCTTGTTCAAGATTGTGTGGTACGGGGAGCCTCATCCTCTCTGTGCACTCAGGCAATGACAGCCTCGATGTACCTTTCTCATCCATGATCAGATTCAGTCTGACAGCAGTAATGAGGGAGGTGATGGACGGCAGAGACAGGTGAAGGTGGACACGGTGGTCAGCTGCTTCATCAGAATAAAGCTGCAGAACTGGCTCAGCTGTAGGTTGAGATGGCGGTAGGATGTGGGTTCACCGCTTGTAAATTCATGATTGTTAGAACAATATGTTTGAATAAAGCTTTGTTTCATGTGTTGTTGACTTGTGTTTATTTATTGTCATGGTTACTTTTATTTACATTTTTCTCATTTATTCATGTTTCCTGTTGTTATCAGTAAATAAAATATAATTGTTTCATTAACTTATGCATTAATTCATTACTTGACTGAAAATTGAGATGTATTCATCTTGGCTGCATTTGTATCGTAGTGTGTAGTCATGCATAGTTATGGCATATGAAAAAGCAAATTACATTTTGCTTGTTTTACTAAAAAATATAATTATTGGTCAGCATTTATCATTATTATTGTTCATAAATGTTGGGCTACCAATGCTTTCTGAGGTAATCTTAATTTCTAAGTAGTAATACTTTTCAAATGTGAAATCAACAGTCTTCTCCAAAGGCAAGATCTTCGAGCAGCTGATCAACGTCTCCTTTGGGCAGATATTACAAACATTGCAAACATGGAGGAAAACGTACTAGGTAGGGTGGTGGATTTATTGATGCCATGAGGTGTTTGTGCGCCTGTCGCTATTATTTTCTTTTTATTATTATTTATTACTATTACTGCAGAACATACAAGCTCAGGGAAAGATGGTAGTATCTTTAACAATGAACAATCATAATGACCAAAAAACAAACAAACAAACAAACAAAAACAGAAAACATAACTCTAATGGGTTTGCGTACATCATATTATGAGATTATATACATGGAAAAAAAGATTTAATATCTTTGAATAATCACAAAATTCATATAATCATAATGCATTAAAATTGCACTTGTTTTTGTTATTTATAAGCCTCAGGGATGAAACAAGAGAGACATTCAACAAGCAAAAGAGGAAAACGAGATTTAAGCCAGTTTTGCGTGTGGATGAACAATTTTGCACATAAAATTAAGAAATTAATAACATATTCAAGAGATAACGATTTTTTTTTCATAATAAAAAAAATAATATCTTTAAGGATTAAACTGTGGGTTATATTTGTAGAGTTAAAAATATAAAAACTCAAATCAAACCAAAATGTATTGGTTATACTACAATCATAAGGGCAAATGTTTCTTCAACAAGACCAAAAATTAGCAAACACATCAAAATATTTACAGATAGATGAATTAAGCCTGTCACTCATATTATTTATTTATTTATTTATTTATTATTTATTTTTTTTATTGCAAAACTTGCTCAAACATACACAAACAGGGAGAGAAACATAAACACATTCCAACAAAGAGCAGCCACAAAAATGAGAACAGAAAACAAACAATCTGGATTTGCGTGCGCCAAACCATGACATTATCTATACATACAAGTACAAAAATAAAATTACATCCTTTTAGAAAAGTTATCATAATACATCAAAAATGTGGCACTCTTTTTGTTATTTGTAAGTCTAAGAGATGAGAGTCCAATTCAACATGAAAAAGGGGGAAAGATAAAGGTGATTTAAGCCGTTTTTGTTTATGAATGAAGAATTTTGCATTCGGTATAAGAAAATTAACAACATGTGCAGCAGATAATGGCTTTGGATTTTCATAATAAAAAATAACATCTTTGAGGACGAAAGTATGGGTCACATTTGTAAGGTTAGAAACATAGGTGATTAAGTCAACCCATAATTTGTTGGTAACACCACAATCAAAAAAAACAAAACAAATGGGCAGAAAACCACAAAACGAGCAAGACTCATCAGCATCAGAATATTTAGAAATAGACAAATTAACGGGATAAATTTTATGAAGGATTTTATAATGAATCTCCTTAAAACCTTGTTAGATATGCAAAATTTACTTGGCAAAAGCCAGGCCTTTCTCCAATTTATATTTGTTATAAAGGAACCCCAGTAGAATTTCCCTCTTGGAGTAATCTTTCTCTTTGTCTGAAATATTTTGTGAATATGTCTGTTATTACATTTCCAATCTAAAATAGCGATACCACCCAAACATAAAGCCGGATAAACACTGTTGCCTTTAATGAATTTAAGGTGATTTTTTAATTAACTGGGTTAAGCCTACTGGCATGGCTCTCATCAAAGTATTATATTATTTTGGTGGGACTGGAAAATTATGGAGATTCATAAATTGTTCATATGTTAAAATATTACCAAACTCATCAAACACAGATAGAATACAGTTCAAGTTGTTATTAAACCATCTAGGGGTAAAAAAGAGACTTATTTCTAACAGTTATATCAGCATTATTCCAAAGGAGAACTTTGTGGGAGGAGAAACCATGGACAAAACACAACTCCCATAAAAGAAGACATTGCTGATGGAAGTTAAATAAGGAGATAACTTGCCAGGCAAGAAATTACACTTTAGTAAGAAAGACAGGCCACCACGCTGGTCAAATATCTTATTTGGAATAAAAAAAAAAAATAAACAAAAAAAAAAAAAAAAACACATTGACATTGGATTCTTAAGGCATCTTCTCAGCCAGTTTACTTTAAAAGTGTTTACAGTATCTGCAAAGTCCAAAAAATCAAGGCCACCTTCGCTTCTGGAATTAGCAAGCACTTCTCTTTTTAATTTGTAAGGTCAATTTTTCCAAACAAAATCCAAAAATATTTTATTAATTTCCTTTATAGCTTTATCGTTGACAAACAAAGAAAGAGCAGAATATACAAAGTGAGAGAGCCCTTCAACTTTAGATAATAGAACTCGACCGTATAAAGAAAGATTTCTCTGAAGCCAGATGTTAAAGATCTGTTTCGTATTTATCATTTTATCAGAAAAGTTCAAATGATGTCTACTGATTGAAATTTTAGAGATATGAATTCCTAAATAGTTTACACTTTTTTTTAACTAAGATACCTCCTAAGAATATATCCATATCATGAATTGACATAATTTCACATTTCGAAGTGTTAAGTTTTAGACCTGAAACACATGAAAAATGTTCAACCAATTCCAGAGCTTTTGGTAACTGAGTTTTGTCCTCCAAAAACAGCGTAGTGTCATCTGCTAGCTGTGCCATTTTTATCTCCCTGTTAAATATTGAAATTCCTTTCAAATTCTGGTTAATTCTTAGACAGAGTATCCCTGTGGCTAAAAGAAATAAAAAATGGGGAGATTGGACAGCACTGTCTCCACGATATATGTTAAACCTCTTAGAATTTTCAAAGTTTACGATCACTGAGCTTTTAATACCTCTATAAAGCATGGTTACAGTCTCTATAAATGCTTTACCAAATCCAAATACAGTGGTGTGAAAAATTGTTGGCCCCCTTCCTGATTTTTTATTTTTTGTATGTTTGTCACACTTTAATGTTTCAGATCATCAAACAAATTTAAATATTAATCAAAGATAACACAAGTAAACACAACATGCAGTTTTTAAATGAAGTTTTTTATCATGAAAGGAAAACAAAATCCAAACCCACATGGCCCTGTGTGAAAAAGTGCTTGCCCCCTAAACCTAATAACTGGTTGAGCCACCCTTAGCAGCAACAACTGCAATCAAGCGTTTGCGATAACTTGCAATGAGTCTGTTACAGCGCTGTGCAGGAATTTTGGCCCACTCATCTTTGCAGAATTGTTGTAATTCAGCCACATTGGAGGGTTTTCGAGCATGAACCGTCTTTTTAAGGTCATGCCACAGCATCTCAATAGGATTCAGGTCAGGACTTTGACTAGGCCACTCCAAAGTCGTCATTTTGTTTTTCTTCAGCCATTCAGAGGTGGACTTGCTGGTGTGTTTTGGATCATTGTCCTGCTGCAGAACCCAAGTTCGCTTCAGCTTGAGGTCACGAACAGATGGCCGGACATTGTCCTTCAGGATTTTTTGGTAGACAGCAGAATTCATGGTTCCATTTATCACAGCAAGTCTTCCAGGTCCTGAAGCAGTAAAAAAAAAAAGCCCCTGACCATCACACTACCACCACCATATTTTACTGTTGGTATGATGTTCTTTTTCTGAAATGCTCTGTTACTTTTACGCCAGATGTAATGGGACACACACCTTCCAAAAAGTTCAACTTTTGTCTCATCAGTCAACAGAGTATTTTCCCAAAAGTCTTGGGGATCATCAAGATGTTTTCTGGCAAAACTGAGACGAGCCTTTATGTTCTTTTTCCTCAGCAGTGGTTTTCGTCTTGAAACTCTGCCATGCAGGCCATTTTTGCCCAGTCTCTTTCTTATGGTGGAGTCATGAACACTGACCTTAACTGAGGCAAGTGAGGCCTGCAGTTCTTTGGATGTTGTTCTGGGGTCTTTTGTGACCTCTTGGATGAGTCATTGCTGCGCTCTTGGGGTAATTTTGGTCGGCCAGCCACTCCTGGGAAGGTTCACCACTGTTCCATGTTTTCGCCATTTGTGGATAGTGGCTCTCACTGTGGTTCGCTGGAGTCCCAAAGCTTTAGAAATGGCTTTATAACCTTTTCCAGACTGATAGATCTCAATTACTTTCTTTCTCATTTGTTCCTGAATTTATTTGGATCTCAACATGATGTGTAGCTTTTGAGGATCTTTTGGTCTACTTCACTTTGTCAGGCAGGTCCTATTTAAGTGATTTCTTGATTGCGAACAGGTGTGGCAGTAATCAGGCCTGGGTGTGGCTAGAGAAACTGAACTCAAGTGTGCAAACACTTTTTCACACAGGGCCATGTGGGTTTGGATTTTGTTTGCCCTTCATAAAAAACACCTTCATTTAAAAACTGCATGTTGTGTTTACTCCTGTTATATTTGATTAATATTTAAATTTGTTTGATGATCTGAAACATTATAGTGTGACAAACATGCAAAAAAATAAAAAATCAGGAAGGGGGCAAACAATTTTCACACCACTGTAGTTCTAGAGTACGAAAAATAAATTTGTGTTCTATGGAGTCGAAAGCTTTATGAAAGTCAAGAAAGAGTATGAGACCATCTGAATAAATTAGATCTGAATAATCCAGCAAGTCCAGTACTAATCTTATGTTGTTAGAAATGTGACAGCCTTTCATGAAACCAGATTGAGATTCTGAAATAATATTGTCTAAACCATAGCTTAATATATTAGCATATACAGAGGCTAATATTTTATAGTCTAATGTTAACAAAGTAATAGGTCGCCAATTATCGATTATTAAAGGATCCTTGTCTGGCTTAGGTATACGAGAGATGACTCCCTGTTTCATAGCAGCGGTCATATCTCCCTGATTGATGCATTCATTATACATATGAAATAAAGGAATTTTAATAAACTCCCAAAAATGGAGATAAAATTCTACCGAAAGCCCATCAATCCAAGGGGATTTACCTTTTTTCATTTTATGTAGAGCTTGCTTGATTTCATCAACTGATAAAGGAGAATCACAAATTTGACTATACTCTAGATCAATAACTTTAATATGGTGTTTAATTAAATCAATACATTTTTCAGAAATATTATATTTGAAATTAGAGGTATAAAGAGTGCTATAAAATTTAGCAACAAAGTCTGATATTACTTTTTGGTCTTTGGAAATGACTCCATCAATATTAAGTGCGGAAAGAGCATTCCTCTGACCATTTCTTTTTCCAGGGAAAAAAAAAAAAAATTAGCTAGAATTTCTCTCCCCCTCCTCCAGCCATTTTGCACGAGACCTTGCATATGCACCTTTAGCCAAATCTAAGTAGGCTTCATCAAGCTCCAAATTTAACCTTTTTATTTCTAAAATTTATTTCTCTACTGCAATTTTACTTTTGGTTAGTAAAGTTTATTAACCAACTCGAAATCAGTTTGATGTTTACTCTTTTAATTCCTTTACTTCTTTTAACTGCTGTATGTATAGCTTTATATTTGAAGAACTCCCATGTTTTTTATAATCTCCATTTAAGTCAGTGAATAATTCTTTGATAAGCTTGATGATACTATCATTAAACTTTTGATCTTTTAACAAGGTATTATTAAGTTTCCAATAGCCCCTGAGA
This sequence comes from Spinibarbus caldwelli, assembly GCA_039654775.1. Classification (NCBI taxonomy): domain Eukaryota; kingdom Metazoa; phylum Chordata; class Actinopteri; order Cypriniformes; family Cyprinidae; genus Spinibarbus; species Spinibarbus caldwelli. Next base: position 30,473,819 of record CM077245.1, on the reverse strand, counting down.
CTCGGATTATCATGGATGTCACTCATCTTTATACAAACTAATTTATGATCTGATAATGGGGCAGTGGTGTGAGAAATATATTTTACATGGTTGAGGATATAAGAAAAGATTAAAAATAAATCAATCCTAGATCTAAGAGACAAAGTTTTATTTGACCAGGTAAAATCTTTCGTGTAAGGGTTAAAGAACCACTATGCATCAGTCAGGGAGAGATCCATGCAAATAGACAAAATTAAATCATTATTCATTCCACCGTCAAGTCTAGGGGGGTATCTATCCAGACAAATCCATACATTCGCTGAAATCTCCTCCCAGAATAAAATAAGCATCAATATATTTTATATTTACCTTCCTAAGTTTATCCACTAAATGAGAGAACGTTACTCTTTTGGATGCATGAGAGTTGTGACCATATACACAGCAAGTTATGAAGGTGGAATTATCTTGTTTGATTACGGCAATAACCGATCTGCCTTCATCAGAACTTAAAGTTTCTAAAACAGTTCCTTTAAAATGGTGTAACATAATAGCAGTCCCAGCCGAGTGATTGCTGCCATGACTAAAGAAAATTGATTTTCCCCATTGATTCCTCCAAAACCTAACATCCGTTTCCCCTGAGTGAATTTCTTGAAGAAAGATAAGATCAGCTGCACTTCTTTTACAAAATAAAAAAAAGCTTTTCTTTTCAAACTGTCCTGCAAACCTCGAACATTCAATGTTACAATAGACAAAGATTTGAAAACAATTTAAACAAAAACAACAAAAGAAAAATAAAAATAAAAAGCTTTCTTTAGTTTTACCCTAAATGTAAAGGGAGAGGTGGTTAATAACCTATAAAATATATTGGCTTCAAGGTGAAAAACAATTAAAGAAAAAAAAAAAAAAAGTCAGGATTAATAATAAGGATAACAACAATTAAGGAGGATCAAACTTAATAACGTTCATGTTACACACAACTTGAAATAATTTTTATGCAGATATAGTGTTGTTAACTGTTTTACGTGTTTTTAGAACATTGCATGAGAGAGGTAGCCAGTGCAGTCAGTAGCTTAGCTTAGGTAACATCCAAATAGAAGACTTGCTTCCCATCAATCAAAGCGAAAGAGCTGTGGAAGCTTGCTCTCTTGCCCTCCTCACGTGCCTTCTTCACAAGAGACCAGAGCTTGTCCCACGCTGCTCTATCGTCAGGAGATAGAGGCTCCGAAAGATGCAGTCTGTTTTTAGTTAGAAATTTGCAGCCTTTGGCAGCGCCCCACATCATGCCACAGATGCGACGCAGTGAGAAGAGGATTATGATCGATCTGGCTTTACCATCCACTCGTTTCGGTCCCAGACGGTGAGCGACATCGACGCTGTCCTGGAGCCCTTCTCCAATTCCAGGAGCGATCTTCTCTAGTATGTTAAGCACCACGCTTCGGACATTCTCTCCATCTTTTTCCGCAACACCATGCAACTTTAGACACCATCTCCAACTGTAATGGCTACATTTCTGTACACTTGCTTTCAATGATTTGTTTTCCTTTCTCAAAGCATGGACCTCTGATTCCAGATGATTAAGAAGCTCTTTATGAACACCGAGCTGTTGCACTGTTGCTGTCAGACTTATGATTTGTTTCAAGGTTGCTTCGGTGGTAGTTTTGATCGCAGAAATCTTTTGAAAACTCTTGTCATGCTTTAAAGCCAGCTCGCGTATTGCAGCCAAGACCTCCTCATTACTGTTTCCACTAACGCTAGATTGCGCGCTTTTCGATTTTTTCGCAGCTGGCTTCTAAGGAGTATCAGAAAGGGCAGCAACAATAACCTCATTATCAATGTCTGGACATGTGTCAAACCATTGTGATTCCATATCTCTCTGAAACTTCAGTCCAGTGCTACTAGCAGCCAATGCTGAATCCTCAAACTGATCAACCGTATCAGACGCGTTGGATGCCATGTTGTCAAGCCAAGCTTGTTTAACTTTCTTCTTTCCTCTTTTTCCCATGCATAAAGATGTCAAAAGGGAATTATATGACTTTTTCACTTGTTATGTCGGCGTTATCACCAGTCAAAGCAGTTGGTTATATCACCACTTCACCTTTATTTCCCTGAAGAGCAAACACATAACCACCCTTGTCGCTCATATCTTTTAAGTTTGTTTTTGCGCTTGTTATAACATCATAGATCACATGATAACGTAAACATGGCGGATCACATTCATACTCAACGAGATTTGGCTGTAGAGTACGTACACTTTTAGCGCTCTTTAAGTAAGTACTTATTGATATGAAGTACCTACTCATTGAGTAGGTGGTTTCGGATGCAGCCATAGCCAACTTCAGAATGCAATATGGCTGCTCAGTGCGTCAACAGAAGAGAAACAGTAGTAATATATTGTTTATTAGCACTTATGTTTGTCTGTGTCTCAATAAACTCAGTGGTGCACACAGTACTATCCAACCTCTATTTGTGGACATGATACTATGGTGTTATTTGTGCAAAATTAATATTTTTATGTTTTTTAAATCAACTGGTATTGCTAACAATGGACACATCCATCTTGGTTTTCTGACTGGAACACGGTCCACTTGGCTGTGACATCATTCCCAGCTCCGACATCCAACTTCTGAGGTAAATGGAATGCAGCATTATTGTCTGTTCAAACGCATTCGACCACTGGCATTATACCATATTATACCACACCACTGGCATTATACCATATGTCAGTGGTGTGGTATAATTGGCAATTATACCATACTACTGGCTTATACCATGTCGTTATGCCAGTGGATGACAACAAGTGACTGTCTTTAGTCTTTATGAGTGAATCATTCAGTCAACCAGTCCATTCAAAACACTTCAGGAATGAAACAACCATTTTTGAGTGAATCGTTGAACCTTTCAGTCAACCGATTAATTCAAACCATGGTTTTATTCAGGAACAAATCAAGTGACTGTGTGCTTCCAAAAATGCATACTCTCTGGATGTGTACTTCTTTTGAATAGTAATTGCATATTACAGTATTTATGTACTACTATGTAGACATACTACTGTTTTTACATACTGTTTTTTTTTTTTTTGTTTGTCTTTTGCCCATTATATAGTAAGGGAGGAGGCATATTCAGATGCAACCACTGTATTTATGAGTGAATCACTAAAACATTTAGTCAACCAAATTTATAAAAAATATTGATTCAATCAGAAAAGAAATAACCATCTTTATGAGTGAATAACTGAATCAATTAGTAAATCAATTCATTCAAAATACAGACTGCATCTCAAATCACATACTTACCTATTATATATTAGGCAAAAACAGTATGTGTAAAGAGTAGTTTGTCTGAATTCACAGTCAAAGTCTTTTTTTTTTTTTTTTTTTTTTTTTACGAGCCAATCTTGCTACATGCTCTAAATGCATTAGTACTGTAATGCATTATTTTCTATGGTGATGAAAATAATATTTCTTAGATTTGATATGAAATTACACTGAATGTTCACAGGACAAACAGATTAGTTTATTATAATATTGGTTCTGACCTTTGAGCTAATTTGCTACAACCTTGACATGCTTAAATAGTTAATACTGCACTGGCCAAGTTAAATATTGATAACATCATTGAATATCATATAATTAATATATTATTTAACAATGTACTTAACTTGCAAGGTGTTAGCATCAAACAGTTGGAATGCAAATGTAAATGTACAGTTTTTTTAAAGAAAATAAGTGAAATAAGACGGAATTGCTTTTTACTGTAGAATGATTTCAGACATGAAATGCAATGCTTTAGTATTGTGTCTACCATGGACTTCACTGTGGCATGAATTCTCTTCCTTTAAGAATAGTACCCAAAATAAGAAAGACATGTCAAAGTAAAAAAGTATTTATTTTTTATTGCACCATATAAAGAATAGGATAGATTCTGTAAGTTAAAAGGGGCTCAGGTCTTCAGGGAGTGTCAGTCTCAGGGATAGTGGATGTCTGAGAAGCAGTAGCTGGATCAGATTCATTGACAGTTGAGAGGCAGCGGCCATCTGATATTCAAAGTCAGACTCAGAGACAGTGGAAGCTTCAGAGGTAGTGTCAGTCTCTGAGATAGCGTCAGTCTCAGAGCCAGTGGCATCCTCTTTATATTCAAGGGCAGTCTCTGAGGTAGTGTCAGTCTCTGAGGCAGTGGTAGGCTCTGATGCAGTGTCAGTCTCAGAGGCAGTGGAAGTTAAGTGGCAGTCTCGTCTTCGAGGCAGTGTCAGTCTGAGACGTACTGTCAGTTTGAAATGCCCTGTCAAGCTGAGATGTAGTGCCGGCCTATGAGGCAGTCTCAATCTGAGAGGCAGGCTCAATCTGAGAGGCAGAGTTAGTCTGACAGGCAGAGTCACTTTCAGTGGAAGTGTCATTCTCAGACGCAGGGACAGTCTCAGAGGGAGTGTCAGTCTGAGAGGCTGTGAGAGTCTAACACGCAGTGAAAGTTGCAGAGGCACTGTCAGTCTCAAGGGCAGTGTTATCTCTGAGGCACTGTCAGTCTCAGGCACAACGACAGTCTCAGGGATGCTGTCAGTTTCAGGTGCACTGACAGTCTCAGGGACGCTGTCAGTCTCAGGTGCGCTGTCAGTGTCAGGTGCGCTGTCAGTCTCAGGTGCACTGACAGTCTCAGGGACGCTGTCAGTCTCAGGTGCGCTGTCAGTCTCAGGGACGTTGTCAGTCTCAGGCACGCTGTCAGTCTCAGGTGCGCTGTCAGTCTCAGGTGCGCTGTCAGTCTCAGGAACACTGTCATTCTCAGGCACAACGACAGTCTCACGGATGCTGTCAGTTTCAGGTGCAACGACAGTCTCAGGGACGCTGTCAGTCTCAGGTGCGCTGTCAGTCTCAGGGACGCTGTCAGTCTCAGGTGCGCTGTCAGTCTCAGGGACGCTGTCAGTCTCAGGGACGCTGTCAGTCTCAGGTGCGCTGTCAGTCTCAGGTGCGCTGTCAGTCTCGGGGACACTGTCAGTCTCAGGTGCACTGTCAGTCTCAGTCTCAGTCTCACGTGCACTGTCAGTCTCAGTCTCACTGTCAGTCTCAGTCTCACGTGCACTGTCAGTCTCAGTCTCAGGTGCGCTGTCAGTTTCAGGTGTGCTGTCAGTCTCAGGAACACTGTCAGACTCAGGTGCGCTGTCAGTCTCAGGTGCACTGACAGTCTCAGGGACGCTGTCAGTCTCAGGGAAGCTGTCAGTCTCAGGGACCTTGTCAGTTTTAGGTGCACTGACAGTCTCAGGTGCACTGTCAGTCTCATTCTCAGGTGCACTGTCAGTCTCAGGTGCGCTGTCAGTCTCAGTCTCATGTGCACTGTCAGTCTCAGTCTCATGTGCACTGTCAGTCTCAGTCTCACGTGCACTGTCAGTCTCAGTCTCACTGTCAGTCTCAGTCTCACGTGCACTAACAGTCTCAGCCTCAGGTGCGCTGTCAGTCTCAGGGACGCTGTCATTCTCAGGCACAACGACAGTCTCACAGATGCTGTCAGTTTCAGGTGCACTGACAGTCTCAGGGACGATGTTGGTCTCAGGGACGCTGTCAGTCTCAGGTGCGCTGTCAGTTTCAGGTGTGCTGTCAGTCTCAGGAACACTGTCAGTCTCAGGTGTGCTGTCAGTCTCAGGTGCGCTGTCAGTCTCAGGGACGTTGTCAGTCTCAGGCACGCTGTCAGTCTCAGGTGCGCTGTCAGTCTCAGGTGCGCTGTCAGTCTCAGGAACACTGTCAGTCTCAGGTGCGCTGTCAGTCTCAGGTGCGCTGTCAGTCTCAGGGGCGCTATCAGTCTCAGGGACGCTGTCAGTCTCAGGTGCACTGACAGTCTTAGGGACGCTGTTAGTCTCAGGTGCACTGACAGTCTTAGGTGCACTGACAGTGTCAGGTGCACTGACAGTCTCAGGGACGCTGACAGTCTCAGGTGCGCTGTCAGTCTTAGGGACGCTGTCAGTCTCAGGCACAACGACAGTCTCAGGGATGCTGTCAGTTTCAGGTGCACTGACAGTCTCAGGGACGCTGTTAGTCTCAGGTGCACTGACAGTCTTAGGTGCACTGTCAGTCTCAGGTGCACTGACAGTCTCAGGTGCGCTGTCAGTCTTAGGGACGCTGTCAGTCTCAGGCACAACGACAGTCTCAGGGATGCTGTCAGTGTCATGTGCGCTGACAGTCTCAGGGACGCTGTCAGTCTCAGGTGCACTGACAGTCTCAGGTGCGCTGTCAGTCTCAGGTGCACTGACAGTCTCAGGGACGCTATCAGTCTCACGTGCACTGACAGTCTCAGGTGCACTGACAGTCTCAGGGACGCTGTCAGTCTCAAGGACGCTGTCAGTCTCAGGTGCACTGACAGTCTTAGGGACGCTGTCAGTCTCAGGTGCACTGACAGTCTCAGGTGCACTGACAGTCTCAGGGACGCTGTCAGTCTCAGGTGCATTGACAGTCTCAGGGACGCTGTCAGTTTCAGGTGCACTGACAGTCTCAGGGACGCTGTCAGTCTCAGGTGCACTGACAGTCTCAGGGACGCTGTCAGTCTCAGGTGCACTGACAGTCTCAGGTGCGCTGTCAGTCTTAGGGACGCTGTCAGTCTCAGGCACAACGACAGTCTCAGGGATGCTGTCAGTTTCAGGTGCACTGACAGTCTCAGGGACGCTGTCAGTCTCAGGTGCACTGTCAGTCTCAGGGACGCTGTCAGTCTCAGGTGCACTGACTGTCTCAGGTGCACTGACAGTCTCAGGGACACTGTCATTCTCAGGGACGCTGTCAGTGTCATGTGCGCTGACAGTCTCAGGGACGCTGTCAGTCTCAGGTGCACTGACAGTCTCAGGTGCGCTGTCAGTCTCAGGTGCACTGACAGTCTCAGGGACGCTATCAGTCTCACGTGCACTGACAGTCTCAGGTGCACTGACAGTCTCAGGGACGCTGTCAGTCTCAAGGACGCTGTCAGTCTCAGGTGCACTGACAGTCTTAGGGACGCTGTCAGTCTCAGGTGCACTGACAGTCTCAGGTGCACTGACAGTCTCAGGGACGCTGTCAGTCTCAGGTGCATTGACAGTCTCAGGGACGCTGTCAGTTTCAGGTGCACTGACAGTCTCAGGGACGCTGTCAGTCTCAGGTGCACTGACAGTCTCAGGGACGCTGTCAGTCTCAGGTGCACTGACAGTCTCAGGTGCGCTGTCAGTCTTAGGGACGCTGTCAGTCTCAGGCACAACGACAGTCTCAGGGATGCTGTCAGTTTCAGGTGCACTGACAGTCTCAGGGACGCTGTCAGTCTCAGGTGCACTGTCAGTCTCAGGGACGCTGTCAGTCTCAGGTGCACTGACAGTCTCAGGGACGCTGTCAGTCTCAAGGACGCTGTCAGTCTCAGGTGCACTGACAGTCTTAGGGACGCTGTCAGTCTCAGGTGCACTGACAGTCTCAGGGACGCTGTCAGTCTCAGGTGCACTGTAAGTCTCAGTCTCAGGTGCACTGTCAGTCTCAGTCTCATGTGCACTGTCAGTCTCAGTCTCACGTGCACTGTCAGTCTCAGTCTCACTGTCAGTCTCAGTCTCACGTGCACTGACAGTCTCAGCCTCAGGTGCGCTGTCAGTCTCAGGGACGCTGTCATTCTCAGGCACAACGACAGTCTCACGGATGCTGTCAGTTTCAGGTGCACTGACAGTCTCAGGGACGCTGTCGGTCTCAGGGACGCTGTCAATCTCAGGGACGCTGTCAGTCTCAGGTGCGCTGTCAGTCTCATGGACACTGTCAGTCTCAGGTGCGCTGTCAGTCTCAGGGACGCTGTCAGTCTCAGGTGCGCTGTCAGTCTCAGGGACGCTGTCAGTCTCAGGTGCACTGACAGTCTTAGGGACGCTGTCGGTCTCAGGGACGCTGTCAATCTCAGGGACGCTGTCAGTCTCAGGTGCACTGACAGTCTCAGGGACGCTGACAGTCTCAGGCACAACGACAGTCTCAGGGATGCTGTCAGTTTCAGGTGCACTGACAGTCTCAGGGATGCTGTTAGTCTCAGGTACACTGACAGTCTTAGGTGCACTGTCAGTCTCAGGTGCACTGACAGTCTCAGTGACGCTGTCAGTCTCAGGTGCACTGACAGTCTCAGGGATGCTGTCAGTTTCAGGTGCACTTGCAGTCTCAGGGACACTGTCAGTCTCAGGTGCACTGACAGTCTCAGGGACGCTGTCAGTCTCAGGTGCACTGACAGTCTCAGGTGCGCTGTCAGTCTTAGGGACGCTGTCAGTCTCAGGCACAACGACAGTCTCAGGGATGCTGTCAGTTTCAGGTGCACTGACAGTCTCAGGGACGCTGACAGTCTCAGGGACGCTGACAGTCTCAGGTGCACTGACAGTCTCAGGGATGCTGTCAGTCTTAGGTGCGCTGTCAGTCTCAGGTGTGCTGACAGTCTCAGGGATGCTGACAGTCTCAGGTGTGCTGACAGTCTCAGGGACACTGTAGGTCTGAGGCACAATATCAGTCTCAGAGACGGTGTCAGCTGCAGAGGTAGTGGCAGTCTCAGATCCTGTGACAAAAGAAGAAGAGAGCCAAAACTGTTATAGTATTGGATCTATTTTATTTTTATCAGAATAATGGTTACTGTGATTAAAAATGTTCAAATTTGGTTGATTGCGCATTGTTATATACTTCTGTATGTAATACTTCTTTATGTATAGATTTTTAGAATTATATTAACAGTTTTTACTGTGGTCCTCAAGTTATTGTGTACTCTGTTATGTTAACTACTGTGTCTTAAAAATAAAGCTGGCAAAATGTAATGACAGTTAAATCATAAAGCTGACATCACTTCATTGGAGGGTAAACAATTTGATAATGTGAGTGAAATCTATTTTGTCAACCTCAGTATTTCCACTCTATTATGGAAAATATGAAAAAAAAATAAAGTCAGTAGAAAAATAATATTTTTTGTCCACATTGTTAGCAAAAAATACTAATAATTCAGTGTCAATCAAAACCTTTTTTTAGAATATCAATAGTATAAAAAATAAGAAAAAAAACATATTTTATACAATTGTGTATGAAAACATGAAAAAAAAAAAGAAAAAAAAAAAGTTGAATTTATCACCAGATTAAGCATAAGCCTTTTAAACTGTTGTTAATTTGTCCCTAACAGGGTGGCCATTTTTGACCTCCTATTTCAGATTGATTTTCAGAAACGGTTAAATTTATTTGCCTGAGCTTGATCATAATCATTATTTACAACTCCCCATCATGATTACACAAAAAAATATTTTAAAAACAGTGTTTGATTTTCTACATTTTATGATACTCAGAAGGCACCAAACACCAGGAATGACTCATATGCTCAGGTGGACAAACGATACAATCAGTGGCGGCGCTAGGGCGGGGCTTGACGCGGCTATAGCCCCATCAGAAACTTGCTTAGCCCCGGCACTCTTGGTGTCATTCTCATTAACACTGAATAATAAACATTAAAAACCTAATAAAAGGTGCCTAATATGTGGCCTATAAACAACTGATAATATGGGGGAGGGGTCAAGCAACTCAAGCAAGCAACGCGCAAACTTTGCGCAAGACGGCGAACGTCAAAGTGAAAGTAAAAAAATAAATAAATAAAGAAATAAAAAACTGACGGCTAACGCTGCATTAACGGCGCATTCTCTCTGAGACAACGAGAGAAGAATCTACTTTAACATATGCTGATAACGATAACGTTATATAACTGTCTTAAATTATTCCCTTAATATTTCTCTTGTGGCTCGTATAGTGAAAATGCGAAGAAACGTATTTCGCGTTAAACAGGTTGTTTTTGAAAATCGGTGCATGAAATAAAGCTGCTCTGAATTTTCATTGATTACTGCAGTGTTAATAATAATAATTATAGGCCTATAATTCGTTGTATAAATTAATAGACCTGTTAAAAAAATAAAAATAATAAAAAAATATATAAAAAAAACCTTTTTAAAAACATTGTCAATGAGGAGTAATCTAATAGCCTATTTTATTATCCTCACAGCGCATGAGGTGATGCGCTATGAAATTATTGCGGGGCAATAATTTCATGTAATTTAATAATAAAAGTAATCTAATAATAATAATAATAATAATAATAATAATAATAATAATAATAGGCCTAATAATAAGAAGAATGTAAAAGGTCTAACGTTACATTAATTGGAAATACTAAATCCTCTTAATATTGCCAATTTTTGATGCTTTTGATCTACACATGATATGATGCAAATCAGCACGGGGAGGTTATCATCACCCGCAATCTGTGCCCGTGTGTAAATAGTTTTATGAATTGTCGCCACTATCTATTGTAAATGGTTAGAATTTACCATTTTTTTCCTAACAGTTGGCATTGAGTGACTGACACTTGATTGTCAGAAAAAAATTACTAGATACACTGCCCTACAAAAGTTTGGAAACACCCCTGGCAAAGTGTGGTTTTGGATGATATCAGCATAAATCCTTTTGGTATAGCATCAATTTGTTTGGTGCAAATACATTAAAGTAACTTGACATTATTATTGAAGACCAGCAATAATAATTTTCATTTTGATTACATAATAATGGCAATATATACATGTCAAAATCAGACATGCCCCTTTGCCAGCTGTGATGCCTGGTTACTGGTTTAAACTTGGCCCAGGTTTTTAAAAGATTTTTGTGTTAGCACACCTTCATAGCTTCAACAATTGATTGCCAATTAACGTTAAGCAGCTCGAATGCCCAGATTATGCAGAGCTGTAATAGCTGCTAATGGTGCATATTTTGATGAATCGAAAATGTAAGTATTTTCTATGTATAAACTGTTTATGTAATAAAATATGTTCCCCTTTCAGTCGGTCACTCCGAGTCACGTCGGATGACCGACGAAATTGGGATCTCGCCAGAGAGACCAATCCACTTCGAGTGTAACTAAACGAGCCAATGGACATTGGCATGCGATTATTGCATCCAGCTGCCGCTGATCACAGCGTGAGCATAAGAGGCAGCTGGTGCACCGCATCAATCATCCTTTCGCTTCGGAGCCGAGTGGTAGTGGTTGAAGCTACTGCGCTCCCTTCCAAGAGAGTGTTCTGTGAGCGAGTGCGGGCGTTACGGCGCGGCAGCGGTAGTCACGGTGTCCGGGAGAGAAAGATCGTCTTCCTGCTGACAGCCACACTGGGAGTGTGCGGTGGCCGGTTCCCCTGCGTGCTTCAGCACTAAAAGAGCATTTCTCTGAAAGAGCAATTTCTCTAAAAGAGGAACACGGGTGATCGCGTCTTTTTAAAGATGTCTTTTCACCTGTGCGTTTCTGGGTGTGGTCGTTTCCTGGCACCTCAGGACGATCACGATCGCTGCCTCACGTGCCTGGGCATTCAGCACGCTGAGGTGGCTTTCGTGGATGGTTCATGTTCTTCTTATGGGGACATGACCATCTCGGAGTGCGACTCCGCTATGTCAAACATGGCGGAGTCCCTCTGCCTGCCGCGATCGGGCGTGCACACTGGATCCGGTGGAGTCAGAGGTGATTTGAGGATTACGGTGAGGGCTTCCCCAAGTGGAGCTCCTCACCCCTCAAGCACTCCGCAGCCGGTGGAGCTGCCGAAAGAACGCGCTGGCCACGCGTTTCCTTTGGTGCCCCCTCTGATGACCAGATGTCGATCACTGCATTGGAGGGCGGGCCCTCTCTCTCCGGGGATGATGACCCGGCTGCGTTGCCCCCTTCGGGTGTGGTAGCATTGTCCGTGCCAGACCCAGAGATGATGGCTATGCTTTCCCGGGCCGCCGAGAATGTCGGGCTCGTGTGGAATCCTAAAAAGCCACCGTGTCCCGAGGCTGGACGAGTGGTTTCTCGGTGGGGGTCGCGCTGGTTCTCAGCGCCCCCCTCCGGTGCCATTCTTTCCGGAAGTGCATGAGGAGCTTACAAGGTTGTGGAAGGCACCTTTCACTGCCCGAAACAAATCTTGTGATTCCTCCGCTCTCACCACCCTCGATGGTGTGGCCGCTTTGGGGTATGCGGCATCCCCTCGGTGGAGCGTCTGTGGCCATGCAACTGTGTCCAACAGCCGATTCCACCCTGCGGGGTGACCCGTGTCTCCCCTCACGGGCCTGTAAGTACTCGTCAGGTCTAACTGGCAGTGCTTATAGAGCCTGTGGGGAGGCGGCTTCTGCCCTCCACGCCATGGCGTTACTGCAGGTCCACCAGGCCAAAGACCTGAAAGACCTGCACAAGGGTGGTCACGACCTGGCGGTTCTACATGAGCTGCGTGCTGCGACGGACCTCGCGCTTCGAGCGACGAAGGTGACCGCACAGTCTCTGGGTTGTGCGATGTCCAGGAGCGCCATCTCTGGCTGTGTCTCGCTGACATGAAGGAGCAGGAGAAGGTACAGTTCCTGAATGCTCCCGTGTCACAGACCGGCCCTTTCGGCGACGCTGTCGAGAGATTTGCCCAGCAGTTCTCGGCAGCCCAGAAGCAGACTGAGGCAAACACATCATGCGCCGGAGGAAACCTGCTGCTTCCACTCCGGCTGCAGCCACTCAGTCTGCTCGTCGCCGTGGGCGCCCCCTGCGGCCTCCCACGCAGCCGCAGCAGCCTTTTCACCAGGCAGCGTCGTGGAGCCGGTCGCAGGCAGGACGCCCAGCCCATCCAGGCCCCCGCCAAACCTGGCAGCAAGCGCAAGTGCAAGAGGCCCTGGGACGGTCGACCCAGAGATGGAGGAGACTGCTCATCGGGAGATGGTGACTGCACCACTCCCTCCCCCGGAGGAGGGCCGGGTGGAGTATCTTTTGTTCATTTTGTTCCGCCGCTGGCCCAGCAGCCAGCGGTACCCAAAACATCAGTAAAGAGCGGTCTCCTCAATCTCTGGGTCTCAAGAGGAGGAGAGTGTTGATCCGTGCATCCTCCTCCTCTCTCGCCAGCAGTCAGCGGGTGGTTGCCCAAGAGCACCCCTCCTGCCCATTCGTGGAACCAGGTAAGGGCAGTAGCACTCCAGTCCCCGCTTCAAGTCGTCAAACGCCGGGCTGTCACAAGCCTCAAGCCGGGTTCCTGTGTCTCCTCCCACGCGAGGAGAAATCAGGTGAGTGCTACACTACACACCCAGACCCCGCCCCCTGCCGTCACAGGCCAGGCCGTCACAGGCCCTGGGGCCGGTCCCTGTGTTCCACCTCGCTGCCCCACCGCGGGCATGTCGGTGGGCCCGTTGGCCCCGCTGGTGCGGTCTCTTGGAGCTTGGTTAGTGCTCCCCAGTCCGTCCCGGTGGCTCCTGCGGACCATCAGACTCGGCTATGCGATTCAGTTCGCCCGGCATCCCCCCAAGTTCAGGGGCATCCGGTTCACTTCAGTCAAAGCCGTCGATGCCCCTGTCTTGCTCGTGGAGATTGCAGTCCTACTGGCGAAGGATGCAATAGAGCCGGTCCCTCCAGCCGATATGAGGTCGGGGTTTTACAGCCCTTACTTCATTGTGCCCAAGAAAAGCGGTGGGTTACGACCGATCTTGGATCTGCGAGTTTTGAACCATGCACTTCACAAGATGCCATTCAAGATGTTGACGCAGAAACGCATTTTGAATGCGTCCGTCCCCTAGATTGGTTTGCAGCAATCGACCTGAAGGACGCGTACTTTCATGTTTCGATTCTCCCGCGACACAGGCCATTCCTGCGATTCGCATTCGACGGTCGGGCATATCAGTACAAGGTCCTGCCCTTCAGGCTGTCCCTTTTCGCCTCGTGTCTTCACCAAAGTCGCAGAGGCGGCCCTTGTTCCCCTGAGAGAACGGGGTGTGCGCATTCTCAACTACCTCTTTGACTGGCTCATACTTGCAAAGTCTCGAGAGCTGTTGTGCGCACACAGGGACCTGGTGCTCAGGCACCTCAGCCAGTTGGGCCTTCGGATCAATTGGGAAAAGAGCAAACTCGTGCCAACGCAGAGGATCTCTTTTCTCGGCATGGAGTTGGATTCGGTCAACCAGACAGCACGCCTCACCCAGGAACGTGCTCAGTCGGTGCTGAACTGCCTCAAGACTTTATCAGGCAGGACAGCGGTCCCACTGAAACTCTTTCAGAGGCTCCTGGGGCATATGGCTGCAGCTGCGGCCATAGTTCCGCTCGGTCTGCTCCATATGAGACCGCTTCAGCACTGGCTCCATGGCCGAATCCCGAGGTGGGCGTGGAAACGCGGTACTCACCGGGTTCAGATTACACCGGCCTGCCGCAAGACCTTCAGCCCGTGGTCAGATCCTTCGTTCCTTCGGGCAGGAGTGCCCCTGGAGCAGGTATCCAGGCATGCTGTGGTATTCACAGATGCCTCGGCCACCGGCTGGGGTGCCACGTACAACAGGCACGCAGTATCAGGGGTTTGGACGGGCCCCCTTCTGCGTTGGCATATCAATTGCCTCGAGTTGCTGGCAGTACACCTTGCCCTGTGCCGCCTCAGAGGGCGCCTTCGGGGCAGGGACGTTCTGGTCCATACGGACAATACTGCAACCGTTGCGTATATCAACCGGCAAGGCGGTTTGCGCTCCCGTCGCATGTCGTAACTCGCCCGCCACCTCCTCCTCTGGAGTCAGAAGCATCTGAGGTCCCTTCGTGCCATCCACATCCCAGGAGTGTTCAATCAGGTGGCCGACGAGCTGTCTCGAGCGGCACTTCCTGGGGAGTGGAGACTCCATCCCCAGGCGGTCCAGCTGATTTGGAGTCGGTTCGGAGTTGCTCAGGTAGACCTGTTTGCATCTCCAGAAACCACCCACTGCCAGTGGTTCTACTCCCTGTCCGAGGCAACGCTCGGCACGGATGCACTGGCACACAGCTGGCCCCAGGGCTTGCGCAAGTATCCGTTTCCCCCAGTGAGCCTGCTAGCACAGACATTGTGCAAGATCAGGGAGGACGAGGAGCAGGTCCTGTTAGTGGCTCCATATTGGCCCAACAGGACCTGGTTCCCGGAACTCATGCTCCTCGCGACAGCCCCTCCCTGGCCGATTCCTCTGAGGAAGGATCTGCTTTCTCAGAGATGGGGCACCCTCTGGCACCCGCGTCCAGACTTGTGGAAACTTCATGTGTGGTCCCTGGACGGGACGCGGAGGTTCTTGGTGACCTGCCCCAGGAGGTAGCGCTCACTATCAAGCAGAGGATGGCCCACTGGATAGTGGATGCCATCACCTTGGCCTACGAAGCACAAGGTGTGCCCTGCCCGCTCAGGTTGCGTGCTCACTCCACTAGGGGTGTCGCATCGTCCTGGGCGCTGGCTCGTGGTGCCTCGCTAGCAGACATCTGTAGAGCTGCAGGTTGGGCGACTCCCAACACGTTCGCTAGGTTTTATAGCCTACGTGTCGAACCGGTTTCCTCCTGTGTTCTCACCTCAAACGGGTAGTGGCACTGAGAGAGCTGGCTCAGAGTCGGCTTGCGGCGTCCTTACGCCTAATTCTCCAGAGAGTTCCTTAAACTGGCAAACCCTGTTGAGTCCTCCAGCACTCTGGCGTCCGGACGCGGCGGGGCGTCCGGCGCCAGGCCTTCAGCCAATGAATTCCTGAAATCTGGTGCGAGGCTAGTGCCCATATGAGAGACCCTGCCGGGATCCCATATGTGTATTCCACGGTATGCTTATTAGAGCCGTGTTTCCCCTGGCAGACCACGTTCTGCCATCTCTAAAGATGCAGCCTGAGCCATCTCAGAGACTTCCATGTGCAATAGGGCCCTTCGGGGTTACTTCACATGTTTGAATGTCACTTAACCCCTCTCTGGGAGGAGGTGACTCCGCAGTGTGCCTCTTCCAAGTGGAAGGGCATGCTTCCCAGTGTTATCCTAGTCTTACTATTTGGGTTGCTCAAGGAACACCAGTAGCTGACCTTCTCTGTGTAGAGCCCGGTCCTATCGTCTGCCTTATAGGAAGGGTCAGGAGGCCTACACAGGGCACTGGAAGGGGCAGCTCCTGTGGCGCTTTGGTAGGGATCCCAATTTCGTCGGTCATCTGACGTGACTCAGAGTGACCGACTGAAAGGGGAACGTCTCGGTTACGTATGTAACCCTCGTTCCCTGAAGGAGGGAACGGAGACGTCACGTCCCGTCGCCACAGTCGCTGTACCACCGCTGAGCTGCCGGGTCGCCGGCTCGGCTCCTCAGCGAAAGCATGATTGATGCGGTGCATCAGCTGCCTCTTATGCTCACGCTGTGATCAGCAGCAGCTGGATGCAATAATCGCATGCCAATGTCCATTGGCTCGTTTAGTTACACTCGAAGTGGATTGGTCTCTCTGGCGAGATCCCAATTTCGTCGGTCATCCGACGTGACGTCTCCGTTCCCTCCTTCAGGGAACGAGGGTTACATACGTAACCGAGACGTTTTCGTAGTTTGTGTTGTCCCTTATCAGTGCAAAAATATCACAAATTAAAAAGGATTCATGCCCATATTGTCCAAAACCCCACTTTTCTAGGGCATTTCCAAACTTTTGGAGGGCAGTGTATGTGTAAAATAAATAAATAAATACAGATAACTTAAATAAATAAAATAAAACAATGAAAAAAGAAAAAAATCCCAATTTTCTTTCTTTTCTATATTCATTCATAAATTATATTACTTTGTAAGTGTCATATTTGGCAGTTGGCATTAGAAGTTATATTACTAATAACAGTGGCATATGAGAAGTTTAATACCACAATAAAAAAGTTAAATATGCCTTTTTCGAAGCTGCTGTATTTAAAAAACTGATAACTAAAGTTAGGCGTTCATTACTTTCTCTCAATTTAATTAGTTTTTTTAGCACCCCCGCTGAACTGTTAAGCTGAATCTTTCTGTCTTCTAGGGTCTAGAAAAATGTGCAAAGTCTTGCAGGCAGACTTGCAGACTTGATATATTGGACTCTTGGGTCAAGAGTGCAATGAACAGAGTGAATATTGTTGTACACCAGAGCGAATCTTGCAGTCGAGCAGAATGCAAACAGCAGACTGAGGTTTAAAATTGATCAAGTAGAATGAGTATTATGCAGATTCTGAACATTCTAATTATATATATATATATATATATATATATATATATATATATATATATATATATATATATATATATATATAAAATTTTATTTATTTATTATTATTTTTATTCAGATGCGTCATGCCCATTCAAAGTGAGGGGGCCCGTGCCCCCTTCAGATTTTTGAGCCAAGTGGATTTTGAATACAGCTTCCAAAAGACAAAAAAATAGCCAAGTAATATTTTCTGTATTTAATACAGTCACACTGGCGTGATTAGATCGTTCAGTGCGTCAGATCATCAGCTGCTAAATTCAAATCTGCGTTCGCTGTCTGGCGCTGAGCCAGAGACAGTCGCGTTTTTACAGCACTGCGCATTATAACCAATCACACGGGATGCTGTTGAGCTTATGGATACAATGACCAATCAGAGGTGTTCAGATGAGTCATCGCTAAAATGCCAATGTTTTCTTCACTCGCTCGCTGACTGAATACCTCTTTCTGGCTATTTCTTTCCTCAGAAACAACAAAGCGCAAATGTGTGTACGAATCTGTAAGATATTCATTTCATAGTTTAAACAGCTTCAGTGATTTTAATGGGAGTTTTTGAGAGTGCTTGAACTTTAGACTGTCAGTAAAAAATGTTCTTTGATAATGTGAATGTTCTTTGCTCTCTTTCTGTACAATGAAAATGTTATGATTAGTAGCCTAACTTACAATGTTTTTATTCACATTAACTTTCAATGTTAAATGCACATTAAATATAAAGTCAGTCGTATTAAAATATGTTATGGCATGATACCCATATCTGTTAATTAAGTAAACAGACAGGTTTTTATGCATAGCCTAGTTAATAGATTACATTATTAGGTTACTTTGACCACCGCCCTCTAGATCAACTAACATAATCTATAAAGGTGAGAATCAAGATATTTCATGATATAGTTAATGCATTTGGGAATGTTTCGAATAAAAAGGAAAGAATAAATCATAAGTGCTGTTGTGGCTGCTGTTTGTCACAAACAGCAGCCACAACTGTTTGTGGCTGCCCCCCCCCCCCATAAAATGACACTATTTTCGTGTGTGTGTGTTTTTATTTATTTATTTATTTGTTTGTTTGTTTGTTTGTTTATGCTCTGATGCTTTCACTCACAAGGCATACACATACAGTACAGACAAAGCCCCGCGATTTTATCAATAAAATTGTTTCCCAAATGAAAAGCTATGTGTCATTTCCCAGTATGGAGGTGGAAACATCGCTGTACTATAAGCAGTTAAATTTACAGATTCGTTATTAGAAGAGACGCACAGACAGGTAATACACACACACACACTTAATCTTAATCTTAATCTTAATCTTAATCTCTCTCTCTCTCTCTCTCTCTCTCTCTCTCTCTCTCTCCCTTTCTCTGGGTTAGCGGAGCTAGTGAGTGGAAGAGAACACTACAGTATGAGTGAGTTTTTCTATCTTTCCTTTAATTTTTGCTGCTTCTTTTTTTTTTTTTTTTGACAATTTACTTGGCAAACATTTTGCTAAATAACTGCTCGTTATTCGTTGCTGTCCTTAGAAGCGATGTCCGGTAGTGCCTCATGAGAAAATAAATGAGGAGCAGACAAGTGATGATAAAAATGAGGAACAGATACAGTCAAAAATGGGTGAAGGACCAAGTGTTGACATAGAGAATAAAGATGAAAAGAATAATGTAAAAAGATAGGGAAATTATTTGGAAGCATACGTGTAGAAAAATTCAATTTGAAATGTAATTTGCAAAATGGGAATGCAATATGTAAAATGGCAATGTATTTCTGTATTTAAATTTACATTTTCCCATTCATATGTGCAACATTTAGTGCAAAATGAAAATGAAAATTCAATTATATCATTTAAATTTGCCATTTTCAACACTAGTTTTAATATGCAAATTAAAACATATTTTAAAGCTTTATAAGTTGCAAAATTAAAATGCACAGACACTGGACAAACATGCTTATCAAACATGCTTATACTTTAAAAGGATGCAAATTCGGCTGTACGCATATGTTGGACTTAACACAACGCATGCTCAGAGCAGGCGCAATTACTCCCTAACATTACAGAACATCACTGCGACATCCAGAGAGAAGCATTAAATTCGACACACGCACGCACGCACAAATATCTGTTACAAGCCACAAATTGCTCTATAATTAGTTCAAAGTTAGAAGAAACAGCCTCGACATTCCCAACAAAATTGACAAATAAAACAGGATTGTGCCATGAATGATCAAGTTATAAGTAAATCCCCAAATCACTATCCTTACAAACATTTTCCATGGATGCAGGACTGTCACTAGTGGGGTGAAAGGTTATATTATAGGGGCCCACGGCCGTGAGGGGGCCCCGGTGATTTCAACTGACTGGTCGAGGCCAGCCTAAAAAGACGCTCATGACAGTTAACGGGCCACTGCTGCGCATCGTCACGGAAACTTATCAATTGCACGTGTTTTTAAGCCTTGCCAATTTAAACATTCAAAAGAGTTTAAAGCATTCAAGCACAAGTTGCGAAAGAACGTCTCAGGTTACGCATGTAACCATGGTTCCCTGAGAATAGGGAACGAGACGCTGCGTCCTCTAGAGGGTGCTAGAGGAACACCTTCAGCGTGACCAGTGTCTGAAGCATGAATGAAAAAACGACAATGAACTTGACATTGGCAGACGGCAGCCTATGACGTAAACAATAAAGCGACTGCGTGTATAAAAGGGCGCCTGTGGAATATGTCATCCACTTCTTTGTCTGAAGGAGACGCAGGAATGCCCGAAGCATGGCAAAGAGACGCAGCGTCTCGTTCCCTATTCTCAGGGAACCATGGTTACATGCGTAACCTGAGACGTTCCCTTTTCGAAAGGGAACACCACGCTCTAGAGTCCTCTAGAGGGCGCTAGGGGAACGATATACCAAGAGTGGAGAGTGGAGGCTTCAGCAGAATGACTCTCTTAAACGAGAGGAAGCCTAACAACACTCAGCTCTAGATGAGGAGCTCTTAAGAATGGAGGTCTCAGCATAACAACTCTGAGAATGAGAGGAGACCTGGCTACACTCAACGCCAGAGGCAGTTAGTGAGGCTCAAAAGAGCCTACATACTCCTATTACTGCCAAAGATGGAGTTCTGAAGAGTGGAGGCTTCAGCAGTATTAGTCTCCTAAACGAGAGGAAGCCTAACAACACTCAACCCTAGCTGAGGAGCTCTAAGAGTGGGGGTCTCAGCATTACTCTCTGAATGAGAGGAGACCTGGCTACACTCAACGCCAGAGGCAGTTAGTGAGGCTCAAAAAAGAGCCTACACATTAATACTGCCTAAGCGGGGCTCTCCAGAGCGGAGGCTTCAGCAGAATGACTCCCTTAAACGAGAGGAAACCTACAACGCTCAATCCTGGTAGGGGAATTCTTAAGAGTACAGCATATATACTCCTCTAAGAGTGGAGGTCTCAGCATTATTCTCTGAATGAGGGGAGACCTGGCTACACGCAATGCCAGAGGCAGTTAGTGAGGCTTAAGAGAGAGCCTACATACTAATAGTGCTGCCTAAGCGGAGCTCTGGAGAGCGGAGGCTTCAGTAGAATGACTCTCTTAAATGAGAGGAAGCCTAACAACACTCATTCCTAGTTTAGGAGCTCTTAAGAGTGGAGGTCTCAGCATAACGACTCTCTAAAGTGAGAGGAGACCTAGCTGCACTCAACGCCAGAGGCAATTAGTGAGGCTCAAGAAAGAGCCTACACATTAATACTGCCTAAGTGGAGCTCTGCAGAGCAGAGGCTTCAGCAGAATGACTTTCTTAAACGAGAGGCCTACAACGCTCAATCCTGGTAGGGGAACTTTTAAGAGTGGGGGTCTCAGCATAACGACTCTCTAAAATGAGAGGAGACCTGACTACACTTACTGCATAAGCAGAGCTCTGGAGAGTGTTGGCTTCAGCAGAATGACTCTCTTAAATGAGACGAAGCCTAACAACGCTCAATCCTAGTAGGGGAACTCTTAAGAGTGGAGGTCTCAGTATAATGACTCTCTAAAGAGAGAGGAGACCTGACTACACTCAACGCCAGAGGCAGTAGCGAGGCTCACAATAGAGCCTACATACTAATAGTACTGTCTAAGTGGAGCTCTGGAGAGCGAAGGCTTCAGCAGGATGACTCTCCTAAATGAGAGGAAGCCCACAACATTCAATCCTAGGTTAGGAGCTCTTAAGAGTGGAGGTCTAAGCATAACGACTCTCTAAACAAGAGGAGACCTGACTACACTCACTGCATAAGCAGAGCTCTGGAGAGTGTTGGCTTCAGCAGAATAACTCTCCTAAATGAGAGGAAGCCTAACCCTACTCAATCCTGGTAGGGGAACTCTTAATAGTGGAGGTCTCAACATAACTCTAAAATAAGAGGAGACCTGGCTACACTCAACGCTAGAAACAGTTAGTGAGGCTCAAATGAAAGAGCCTACACATTAATACTGCCTAAGCGGAGTTCTGAAGAGCGGTGGCTTTGGCAAAATGACTCTTAAATGAGAGGAAGCCTAACAAAACTCAGCTCTAGATGAGGAGCTCTTAAGAGTGGAGATCTCAACATAACGACTCTCTAAAATGAAAGGAGACCTGACTACACCAAGCTTGGCCAGAGACAGTTAATAAGCCAGAGACAGTTAATGAGGCTCCAAAGAGTCTACAAGTTAATACTGCCCACGCGGAGCTCTGGAGAGCAGAGGCCTCAGCAAAAAGACTCTATTAATAAGAGGAAGCATAACAACTCTCAGTCCTGGTAGAGGAACTCTTAAGAGTGGAGGTCTCAACATAACGACTCCCTAAGCGAGAGGAGACCTGAATACACTCAACGCCAGAGGCAGTTAGCGAGGCTCAAAAGAAAGAGCCTACATAATAATACTGCTTAAGCAGAGCTCTGCAGAGTGGAGGCTTCAGCAGCATGACTCTCTAAAAAGAGAGGAAGCCTTAACAACACTCAACCCTAGTTGAGGAGCTCTAAGAGTGGAGGTCTCAGCATAACAACTCTCAGAATGAGAGGAAACCTGGCTACACTCAAAGCCAGAGGCAGTTAGTGAGGCTCAAGAAAGAGCCTACACATTAATACTGCCTAAGCAGAGCTCTGCAGAGCGGAGGCTTCAGCAGAATGATTCTCTTAAATGAGAGGAAGCCTAACAACGCTCAGTCCTGGTAGGGGAACTCTTAAGAGTGGAGGTCTCAGTATAATGACTCTTTAAAGAAAGAGGAGACCTGACTACACTCAACGCTAGAGACAGTTAGTGAGGCTCACAATAGAACCTACACACTAATAGTACTGTATAAGTGGAGCTCTGGAGAGCGAAGGCTTCAGCTGGATGACTCTCCTAAATGAGAGGAAGCCCACAACACTCAATCCTAGCTTAGGAGTTCTTAAGAGTGGAGGTCTAAGCATACCGACTCTCTAAACGAGAGGAGACCTGACTACACTCAACGCTAGAGACAGTTAGTGAGGCTCAAAAGAAAGAGCCTACAAACTCATTACTGCCAAAGACGGAGTTCTGAAGAGCGGAGGCTTCAGCAGAATGACTCTCTTAAATGAGAGGAAGCCTAACAACACTCAGCCCTAGTTGAGGAGCTCTCAAGAGTGGAGGTCTCAGTAAAACGACTCTCCAAAGAGAGAGGAGACCTGACTACACTCAACGCTAGAGACAGTTAGTGAGGCTCACGATAGAGCCTACATACCAAAAGTACTAAGCGGAGCTCTAGGGAGCGGAGTACACTGCATAACGACTCAAAAGCTAAAGTACTGACCATCCTCCTAAGTGCAAACAGAGCAAGCACTCACTGTGAGAGAACAGTAGGAACTGTGATCTCAGCATAGTGACCCTCAAAGGGAGGAGACCAGGCTCAAGGACAGCTGATCAGGGAGGCTCACAGAAAGCCTCACAACCTGAAATAGCTGCAACACAAAAATACTAGGGAGCAAAGTGCTCAGCATAACTCACAGGCGAGAGGAGCAGAGACCATGCTCAACCCAAATGTCACATACCTGGGCTGAGAGGATGAGGAGGCTCAGAGGAGTCTCAAAAAAGAGCCTAACAACTCAAAAAACTTGCTATTACACCAAGTCAGAAGCCTCGTTCACCAATAATATAAATATTTAATATACACACATTATACACAGTTCCTATCCTGTTAAATAAAAACAAAAACAAAAACAAAAACAAAAAGGAATTCTGAAAGAGAAAGCACTGCTCGTCAGATTCCTTCTATGCTCCGCCTACAATCTCCGTGATCGGTCTGACTAACTGCCTCGGCAGCCGCGAGACCCGAAACGCGGGTGAGAGGCGCTCTTCTCAACCTTGCAAAGAGAATCAAGCATACAAGGCATTCTCAATGCGATCGCATCTCGCAGCGTGGCTATATCTCCTTCGATAGCCAAACACACTCTGTTCAAACACTAAATTCCCTCAAGAATCAGGCAAGAACAGAAACCGCCGTGAATGCATCGCATTAAGCTTGTTCAACTCCCCCGAGAGGCAAACGCGCTCGTGCAAATGCTAACTCGAGTACAGACCTCTGTTCTAGTAGTCCCGCGAATGCAAACAGTGAGCGCATCCTTCTCTCTCGTTAGTCAAACGCATGTGCTTCCGTACACAAGGCTTGAAGACAAAGAAGAGGAAGACGTATTCCACAGGCGCCCTTTTATACCCACAGTTGCTTTATTGTTTACGTCATAGGCTGCCGCCTGCCAATGTCAAGTTCATTGTCGTTTTTTCATTCATGCTTCGGACATCGGTCACGCTGAAGGCGTTCCCCTAGCGCCCTCTAGAGGATGCAGCGTGGAGTTCCCTTTCAAAAGGGAACTCCATATTCGGTGCACACACAGAGAGCCGTGTCTCACAGAGAGCGTGCAATCACTGAACAGAGCTCTCCTTCATGTCCTCCTGTGCCTGAATGAACAAAAACACCTTGCCAGTTTAAACATACAAACACAAAAACACGCAAAAAGCTTAATTCAGAACCCGCGTCGCTGTGTTCTGTTCACACAGTGCGCACACAGAGAGCCACATCTCTCAGCCCTTGAACAACGAATTGAGTTTTGCTTCTTCTTGCTCTTGAAACTACAAATACACACAAAATTATGTTGAAATACCTGTCTTGGCGAGTACCCTCGGAAAAAAAAACAAAAAAAAAACTGTTAGTTACTGTATGTCTTAAGTGAACGTAAACAGTTGTGAAAGAAATCGGATGTGTATCTTTATATTGGATGCATTGTCTCTTAAAGTGAGCTTGCCTAATTTATTAGCTGTCTGTGTCCTTACTGTTAATCCAAGAAATTAAATGAGAGAAAATCACTCACTCTCTTTACTGAATTACTTTGTAGTTTAACAATGATTAATCTATATTAAATTTATACAATGAAGACTATGCAGTTCTATTTTACATTAGATTATTCAGTTTCTGTATCTGGACACCTACAAACTTGAAAAAACTTAAACAGTGTTCAATTTGTATCTTTGTTCCATTTATTTATTTGTTCTATTTACACAATTTCAAAACAGGGCCCACAGGTACAACCTGCACCAGGGCCCCGCAAACCCCAGCTACGGCCCTGCATGGATGTACTGTAGTAACACTTATCGTGTTTTGGCAGACATGTAGTATTTTCATACTGAATACTTTTCATACTGAATACTATGGCATGGCAACGGGTGTTGGTAGGTTTACGTATATTGCAGCCACCACACTAACCATTATTTTTAATCGAAGGAGGCGTATGTGAGTATCTTTAGCAAAGCAGCTCAGAGAGCCGCTTCTGGGATGCTTCTGAAACTGGTATAAACACAAGCATTGACTAGAGTGGCCGTGATCAGCTCCGGTGGCCGTGTTGGAGCCGTAATGCAGTGTAAATAAGGGGTTATCCAAGCATTAATGGCAATATATCGCATTTTACGATATATTCCTTTTTCAAATTGCCTGAAAACCACCTCATGTGAGTGCAAAAAATCTTTGCGATATATGGGAGTTTTTGCGAAATTTACGTGTTTCCATTGGGTGTATTTTCAATTCCCAATTTCAGTTTGTGCAATTTGAAGGGTAATGGAAAAGCGGCTAAAACAGGCAAGCTATACTGTGTAGTGTAAATGGTTATTGATTGCCTGATAATGTTATTCCAGATCTGCACTATACAAGGACTACAGTGGTGAGCTGCCAGACCAATCAACCCTCGACCCTAAAGCTGCCTATGCTGACTTCAAACCAGGCTCTCTTCCTCTTACCTGCACAATGACTCTCTCACCTGACAAGCCACTCATGGACTCCATCTTCAGTAAGGTACAAGCTGGCAGTATCCTATCATATCAGAATCCACCAGCTACACCTGAATGTGTTATCACCCATAAGGATGTACCTCCATTCTCAAAAGTGCCACCAGAGGGCTACCAGTTAAAGCCAACAGACTGTACATATGTGACAATAAACCAGGTACAGCTGCATCTCAATTCTCATAGTCACGACTCATTGAAGAAGCAACAAGATGCCAAAGTGCAGCACCTGAGTGGCATTCTCTGAGGAAAGAGAGGGTGACTGCTTCAAATATTGGGGAGGTCAGCCACTTTAGAGGTCAAAATGCTGCAGAAAACTTAGCTGAGAGGATCATCCGAGGGACACGACAAACAGCGCACAAGAACAGGGGACTGGATGTGGAAACGGGTGCTTTAAAAGACTATGCAACTCTGAAAAACCTAAACCTGAGGAAATGTGGACTAGTGATTCATCCAGATGCACCTTGGCTGGGTGCATCACCTGATGGTCTGGTTATATGGGCCATTTGAGAGAACATCATTTGGCTTGATTGAAATAAAATGCCCAAAGGCACTAAGCTACATTGACTGCAGGAACCTCAGAGTTGACTCTGGAATACACAATTAGAATGAAAGCCATCCTTATTATTAGCAATTGCAGGGGCAGTTGCTTATCACAGGTACGGAATGCTGTGACTTTGTTGTCTGTGCCCATGATGAGATGTTTATGCAGAGCATTTACAGAGACACTTCTGTATTAAGCTCCCTGTAACAGAAGAGTGATTTGTTTTTCATTTATACACATCTGCCAAAATACCTCTCTGTGCACAAGTAACTGAAGAGGCACAGTGATGAGGAAATTAATTTATGCATGATTTTGCAAACATGTAATTTTATTTTGTCAGGTCATCTGATTAAAGTATTTGTTTCACAATTCTATATTTGTTGACAATTTCATTTCAAGTTATGTCAGTACAGGCAATTATATGAAGGGCTGATTTTAAGGTTAAAACCAAAATGGTTAGTTTCAGGTGATTATACAGTAATGAAGAACATTTACAGATATTCTATTCCATATCTGCCTCCATAAACCAGAGAGTTTGGCAACACAGTTCAGTACAGTCCAAAATCACTTGTGTATCAGAGTAATACTGAAAGACATCAGGCATGTGAGCTTTGACAGTCTCCTGATTCAGCCAAAGGCCCACAGCTCTATTGTTTTTCCTATAGCTCTATTGTTTTTCCTATACTTGCATTGTTGTATGTTTATCTTATGTTTAACTAGTATGTAGCACCGTGGTCCTGCGAGACACGACATTTCGTTCCACTATATGTCCACACATGTAGCAGAATGACAATAAAGCTCGACTCGACTCGACTCGACACAGCTCCAAGTACAGTATAGAGAAAGTTAGTCTATGTGTTTATTGATGATGCGGCTTACAATGATTGGTGGATTCTGAATCTTCGGGCCACATTCTTCTGCAACAGAACCAATGACAGATATGTCATGAACAGAAAAATCTTGTCAATGGGTTGAAGAGATTGTGAAAAAAAGAAAATTTATTTTATTTATTACTGTTACACAAACACCATAACTGGCACAGCAAGTTTTATTATAAAACAAAAAGATGCAGTCTCTTAATCATAATAAAGGGGTCATGAACTGCATTTTTCAATTATTTGATAATGTTGCCTGAGGTGCACTTTAGTATGATTTTTATATCAAAAATTGTCATACTTTTTAAATAAAATTAAATTTTCTACCCTGATTTACCCATTCCTATGATTGACTAACATCTTTGCATATGCAATAAGTATTACACGTGGAGCTCTCTCAAAAACTTTTACTACGTTTATGCTGTTATGGCTGTTGAGATGAACTAATCATGGTGATTATTATAGCATTACATTTAGATCTACTCTTAAAAGGTTGCAGCAATGAGCATTGTAGCCGATGACAGACGAGCGCATGAATGCAGTGATCTCATCATCATTGTAACTTGAGTTTTGCACTTTCACAAATACTTTCATCATAACAGTGCAAACACAATGTAAATAAGAGACTCACTGTGCTGTGTAGACTGCGTCATTGAATATAAACTCGCGAATATTGACATCTCCAGTGATTATAAAGGGAGAGTTCTTTGATCGCATTCTGTATTAGGCATTAGAATGAACACGGTTACTTGAATGTTGTGGTATACTCTCCGGTCCATTTCTTACAGTAAAAGTCTGTTTGCAAAGCCTACAACCAAATCTGCAACTGATTTACCAAAGACTTCACTATGAAATGTACAGAGCAAACAAATAATTCTCTACTTAGACATCCACAGTTAAAAATAAATAATCACTTTCCTAGGATTGGGATCCTTTGGAAGATAATGTTATTTTAGTCCAGTGATCCTGTAATGCTGTTCTCACTAATGCACCAGTGGGCCGGGCCGCATACTAGGGCTGTCAAATAAAAATGAGAATTTTGAATATTCCTCAAATTTCAAATAAAAATCCACATTCGAATGCAAAAACGTTGCATTCGAATTTTAGGTGTGCGTCAGGCAGCCTTATCAGTGGCGCACGAAATGCAACGATGATGGCAGTGTCATTGCTTTTTAATGTTTTTGTTAGCCTATCTACTTGAACCCACTAGATGCGGCAATGCTGCGTTGTTCATTCAAAATATTGCGGAAAAAGAGAACATCAATGCGGAGAAGATCTTGTTTACGTCAAAACTGAAACCAAGCCGTTCACACAGAATGCATATTTTGCACAGTTTTTAGAGGGACATCTACCACCGTTGCACTCGTGTCTTGCACAAGAGAGCCGCATGTATAGAAAGCCATGTAAAAGTAACCTAAGATCAACTTTTAAAAAACATGTCTCCAGACTTTATGAGGTATTTTTTTTTTTTTCCATCCCGCTGCATCTCATGTTTTTAAATGCGTGATTGGCTTTTGTCCCTTTGTATTAAACTATGCATACATGATGCTGTTTATAATTGTTTAAACAACTTAATTAATTATATTTGGTTTATAAACATTATGCACTTTTTCGCAGATAGTCATGTTATTTTATTGCTTTAATAAACATGCATTAGTAATATCTTGTGGCCTCAGGAGAGAAGCCAATTTTTTTTTTTTTTTTTTTTCCCCCTCTAACTGAAATTATGCCTTTTAAATTTGAATATAATTCAAATATTTATAATATTTAAGTACAAAATTCTAATTTAGTTTTTCAGCCATTTTGACAGCCCTGCCACATAAGTGATGTAGAAGTAGGTGTTTATCTGATTCTGCAGAGGCAGGCTTTCGTCACACTATGATATCATAATGTGACAATCTAAAATCTTGGTTTCAAAAAAGATCTTGGTTTCAATAAAACCTGTTTTTGGATTAACAAGTAAGTTTTGAGCTCTGTAACTTGCAGGATGTTTTTATAGTACAATGACATTTTATAGTACAATGTCAAAACATAAATTTGATTTCTTAATTCATGACCCCTTTAAATGCTTCATTATATATTTACCATTGCACTTCGTAGTGTGAGAGACCTCATCTGTTTTAGCTGCAGTCTGTACTCTTGTCACGTGCATGATCTTTCCTGTTGCTGGCTCTGTGTCTCCAAAGGCCATTAAGTAGGCATGAGTCGCAAACCTGTGAGATGTATTTCTTTCTTAAGTGTCTATAGACAGTATAAAAATGCAGATTTATTAGCAGCCTAGTTGTAATTTCCCATTAATACAACATATTATTGTACAAAACCAATGTTACTCACCGATCGAGAAGAAACAAAGCAACTTCGGCATCCGATAGCAGGCCTTCCCGCTCCTTGAGTTCTCTTCAGTGCTGGAAAGCTGATCCGATATTTACACGGGTCCTACTTCTTGCAACACCGTGTCTACACCGGACGCAAGCGGCGCGGCGCCACAAAATACTATTGAACTCATTATAATCACTAATAAAGCTGTCTACACAGGATCCCGACAGTTAACTGCTGCTGCGTTCATTTCAAATTATTTTCAACAGTCGCTTTGTCGTGTCCAGTGTAGACATGGTGTAAGCCTTCTTTTGTTCCGCAGACGTTTTTCTCTTTTGTTTTTTATCCGCCATCTCTATCTTTCTGTCATCGCTTGGCTCAGCTAATGTCCATCATGTGCACTGAGCGCTCTCTCCTCCGGATCATGAGTAGACACAGGGCTGTGCACAGACCTTTTGAGGGGCATGTGCTGAAACTGAAAAAGGGCACCAAACCCCTCAATCCCAATATTACATTTTGCATGATTAAATATAAAGATTTCACAGTGATCTGATTCTGTAATCTTTTTTTTAGTTACTAAAACATTACTTAAAACCATGTTTTACTACCTTTATACATGTGAAGACGAGCGGAGAGTATAGAATTACTAGATTAAGAAATTAGCTAGCTAGCGAATACGTGCATATTAACAGCGTAAACATGAACCATGCGACCATATATGATTAAATGTTAATAAATTAAGTGTATCAGCAATAATAAATCAAAGAAGAATTTTTTAGAAATATATTTTGCCTATGTGACGAGGATCACTCAGTTGCTTTGTGTCAAACTCAACTGCAGTTACAGGGTTTTTAACCAGAGAATGTGTGCAAATGTGCATTTTGTCTGTCATTAAAACAGCGACATCACATTATGTTTTCATCAACAGGTTACAAAGTTTGTTGTAGCTATATGGGCACTCAGTTTTTTTTTTGTAAAATACATTTTGCCAAAATATCATTTTATAAAAGAGATGAAATGCTACTGTATGCACAGGCTATTTAAGTGTATTAGCTATGATTAGATGGCAAATGCTAGCCCTCTCTGTCTGGTCTCACACGTTTCAGATCTCAAATACATAAAATATGAGCCTTTATAGACATACCCCCGATTTCACAGACAAGGCTTAAGCCTAATCCTAGACTAAAATGTAAATCTGAGCTGTTTCAACTGAAAGAAACTTAAACTGACTGATCTTAAAACATGTCAGTGCCTTTGTTTTGTCTTAAGATGCACAACAGTGATGGTTTTTTTTTTTTATTTTTTTTTTTTTGTTTTTTTCTAAGACATGTTTATAAAAATTACTTAAATGTCCTAATTGAACTATGGCCTAATCCTGGTTTAGGCTAAGCCGTGTCTATGAAACCGGGCCATAGTGTTTCTTGCGTAAAGAAAACGCTGTACTTATTCAAACAAATGTTTATTTACCCTTGCAAGACTTCGTTCAGCTGCTGTGGAACTTCAGTTCATTCAGTCCACAAAGAGGGGGTGGAGTTATGAGATTTTACTGACAGTTTGAGCAGATCCAACAAGATTTAGTCATAAGCTCTTTTTAATACCTCTCACTGGCTAAATATTTGTAAAACAGGCAGACAAACGTTAAGGGTGACCAATTGCATTGATTTATTGGAGAAAAAAAAACAAAAAAACACCGCCACCAAAAAAAGGGCACTTTGGAGTGTAAGGGAATAAGGGCATGTGCTCTGCACAGGTTGAGCCCTACCTGTGCACGTGCCTGAGTAGGCATGCCCCTTACTGCTGATTGGCTACAAGTTTGTTTTGGTACTTGGCCCGACTCGTTTTCTAAACCGTTTTTGAAAAAAATACATACCCCACCTTTAACAAGAACAGAAACTGGACTACACATCCACTCACAACTCCGTTATCTAGACTGTCAGTCATTTTGTTTACAGTTTGTTTACTTTCATTTCCAGCTATTCTTGAAAGCACAGTGCACTGCTAGTTGTTGTGGACAGTGTTAGTAATTTTATATTAATCTGACAAACACTGTTGACATTCAGTTTACTAAAACCTAAGTCATCATCGGAGGCAGCAAACCACTCCAAACAGAACTTGCTGCTGAGGATTGTCTCCTCAATTTGTTTTCAGAGCCTTGCTATTTCCACACATAGATTTTCAGTGTGGTCCTGGGACAAATCCAGGCCAGCAGTGAAGCAGGTCCAAATATTCCACATCCATAGAGGAGTCATCAGTATGCAATGTGTCTGTATTTGGTCGCTCTATCAAACGCTGGTCCGTGGGGCTGGATGAGTGAAGCTGTTCCAGTGAAAAAGCAGTGGGGCAGCTCCATTCTTCAGACGCTTGCATCCATCTGGAGTTGGAGGCTCGATCAGGTCTGTACTTTGGAAATGCCAACTACACACTCTTGTCTTGTTTTTTAACTGTAAAGTTGTCTTGTTATATATTGGCTACACACTTCTTCTGTATTTCCTTGTCTTTGGAAAACGTGGAAACTGAGAAAAGAGTTAAATTTAGCAGTTGCTGTACACTGCTACACAGCAGTCGTGGCTGGAAGTGCTGCCTCAGGTTTTTTAAATTATATTTTCATATGTTTAGATGTCATTATGATATTAAGTAAACATAAATACATCTATATAAAGCAAACAAGGATCAACAAAATTAGCCGTGGATGTTTTGCTGACTAGCATAGCACTCTACGATCAGCAGAAGTAATCAAACATCCTGAGATTTCACCGGAAATACGCCATGCAACAGATTTGTTTTACCTGATTGAATTAACACAACCTGAAGATTAATTTTATGGAAGCATATGTGTAGCTAAATTCAATTTGAAATGTAATATGCAAAAAGGCAATGCAATATGTAAAATGGCAATGTATTTCTGTATTTAAATTTTCATTTTCCCATTCATATGTGCAACATTTAGTGCAAAATGAAAATGAAAATTCAATTATATCATTTAAATTTGCCATATTCTACACTAGTTTTAATATGCACATTAAAAACATATTTTAAAGCTTTATAAGTTGCAAAATGGAAATGAAAATGTATTACCCAAATTGATTAGATATGTTTAATTTCTTTTAATAGCACTTATAGCCATATTAAGTGTTTATGGTTTTCTACTGGAGGTTTAAAAGCACTTAACGAGAGACTTTGCACATTGCGTTCATATTCTGCTGTTCTGTTGCCATGGATTTGCAGGACTTGTCTTTTTATCTTACAGATGACTTGCAGGACCCTGTATGCTATGATATTAAATTAGTTTTAATTGTTTAACCACCACAGCGTCTTGTCTCCATTGGGAACATGCACAGTTTGTGAGGATTGCAAGTGACGTCACAGGTAGAGAAAAGTGCAAGCGGCGATTGAACGTGACATTGTAATTTAGTTTATTTTTTCTTGTCTTCACCACCTGGCTACTTGTGTAAAATGTTGAGAGATTCAATTTCAAAAATAATTAATAAATTAAAATAAAAATTAAAAAGACTGCAAGTGACGTCACTTGCGGAAGTGCAGGTGTCTGAGAGTGCAAGTCTGAGAGTGTAAGTCTGAAAATGCAAGTGCAAGTCTGCAGCCAGTCCCTTCTCCCTGCTGCACATACTCTTATTCTCTCAGGCCGAGTTTGGCCAGTGGGCCGCTAGTTGAATAGCCCTGTGTCAGAAGTTACTAATTGCTACTGAACAATGAATTTGAAACAGAATTTGTATGTATGTATGTATGTATGTATGTATTTATTGTGAGGTATTTGTGTTTATCCTCAGAATGTCCCCTGAATGGCCTCTGCGAACACCCCTTGAATATTCAAGCGGGTGATCACAGGACTTCCAGTGGCCATTTGGGACGTTTAGAAGACTTTCTGCTTAAGTCGTCTAAATGTTGATTTAGTTCACGTTTTGGATAACTAAAGAAATTAGACATGATCAGACAATTTATTTATTTTAATTGAACAGTTTTAAAGGTGCTGTGCTTCTCTGTGTGTGTGTGTGAACTTGTTTTTTACTACTTTGTGAGGACCAAAAGACTGCACAAAGATAGTAAAATAAGGAAAGTTTTACTTTGTGGTGTCCTTTATATATATGTATGTATGTATGTATGTATGTATGTATGTATGTATGTATGATGACAATATTAAAATTAAGTTTCTGTGTTCTGTGAAGGTTTGGTGTAGGTTAGGTACCTAAAGGACCCCACAAAGTTGTATATTTCTGTTTTTACTGTCTTTGTGGGAACATTAGGACCTTAGAAGAACATTAGAAGTAGGATAGGTTAAGCAAGGATGTGTGTGTGTGTGTGTGTGTGTGTGTGTGTGTGTGTGTGCGTGCGTGCGTGCGTGTGTGTGTGTGTGTGTGTGTGTAATTCAGAGAAGTTTTAGCCAGAGGCACGAAGAAACAGTTTCACACTAATATGCCTAAAATCCTACAGACAAAGTGTGAAAACAGACTTTGATCCTTCAGAAGGCTTAGAAAGAAAAACTGAGAGAATGTAAGAAGGTGAGATGAAGAAAAACAAATTAGTTAAGTGTTAAACAGACAGAGAAATATCTAATCCATCCCAGAGGATAATTGCCTCTTTATTTCTCTCTCTCTCTCATGCTTCCATATGACACAGTTCTACTCAGCCATCAGTGAGTTTGTCCTGTGTACTTCAATAACTGTCTGGTTTGGCTCAGCTACAAAATCAGAATCAGAATCAGAATCAGAATCAGAAAGAGCTTTATTGCCAAGTATGCTTGTGCATACAAGGAATTTGTTTTTGTGTCATAAACTTCCAGTACACAGAGACAACAACAGCACACAGACAATAAAAATAGAATGAGAATAGAAATCAGAAACCAAAAGACTACAGAGGACAGTTCGGTCTGCTGAAAGGATTATTGGTACTACCCTGCCCACCCTCCAAGCACTGTATACATCCAGAGTGAGAAAAAGGGCTCAGAAAATCACTCTGGATCCCTCACATCCATGCCATCTCCTTTTTGAACGTTTTCCATCTGGCTGGTGTTACAGAGCACCGAATACCAGGACAGTCAGGCACAAGAACAGTTTCTTTCCCCAGGCAGTCTACCTCATGAACAGTTAAATGTTCTCCCACTGTGCAATAAAAATGTGCAATAACCTCATATTTAATCACCCTACATTCTTGTCACAACACAGGTGAGGAGACAAAAAGGTAAGTGGTCAAACAAGGATATTTTATTTACAGAGACTGAGGAGGGAACCAGGAGGTGGCGAGAGGTGAGTGAAGCACAATGTGACAAGGTTCAGATAGCTTAGCTTGCAGTGACTGACTGTGATCTCTTGCTGGAATCCGGGGAGCAGTGGAGAAACTGGAACGTCTGAGGTAAGGAAACACAGGTAAGTACAAAAGGGTCTGGCTTGGTTCTGGTATGTGAACGGTAGACCGGACGAGGAGGGAGTGTAGAGAGTGTGCAGATATAGTGGAGCTTGATTAGCTGCAGCAGGTGCGGGGAATCAGAATACAGGGGATTGTGATCTTGTGTGCGCTGGGGCTGAAGACTGTGAATGAAAGCAGGGGAGGATTCTGGGGAATGGAGTCCAGAGCTGGTGACTGGTGACAGGGAACTCGTGACATCACTCTCCCCTCCCCAAAGGCGCGTCCTGCGCCGTACAAGATCCAACGGGGAGGGGGGGTGGGCGCTCTGGAGGCCTCAAGGGGCAGAGTTCGGGGACGGACGGCCTCCAGGGTGGTGCCCGTTCCGGGATCCATGGCGGTGCAGGGAGCTCGGGAGGCCATGGCAGGGCAGGGAACTCAGGAGGGCATGGCGGCCCTGCATCCAAGGCCGTGGCCCCAGCCCCTGCCCCCGCCCCAGGCTCTACGGCTGGAGCCATACTACCCCACCCCCAAAAATACTTGGGGGAGCTTACAGGGCTTAACTCGGGGACTGGAGCCCTCCCTGGGCTCAACGGTGGATCAGGAGCCCTCCCTGGGCTCAACGGGGGATCGGGAGCCCTCCCTGGGCTCAACGGGGGATCAGGAGCCCGTCCTGGGCTGGACTGGGGATCAGGAGCCCGTCCTGTGCTGGACTGGGGATCAGGAGCCTTCACTGGGCTGGACTGGGGATCAGGAGCCTCTCCTGGGCTTGACTCGGGAACAGGAGCCCATCCTGGGCTTGACTCGGGAACAGGAGCCCTCACTGGGCTTAATTCGGACACAGGAGCCCTCACTGGGCCTAACTCAGGAACAGGAGTGCGCTTACGTGGAGCTGGCACAGGAGGGCGCTCGAGAGGAGCAGACACAGCAAAGCGCTTTCATGGAGCCGGCACTGGAGGGCGCTCTGGAGGTGCCGCAACTGGCGGGCTTGCCACAGGAACCGCCGGCGGGCTTGACTTCGGCAGGCTCGAGTTAACCGCGGATGACGGCGGGGTTGAGTCAGCGGTGGCCGGCATTTCCGGGCTGAGGATGAGGGCGGAACCCTGGAGGACACGGGGGTATTTGGGCCCGGGCAGGCTGTCCGAGCCGTTGGCGCGGTGTGTGGAGGTTCCTGGCGTGAGGTGAGCTGGCGCGACGCGGTGTGCTTCTGAGTGGGCTGGACGACGAGGCTTGGGAAGTACCTTAACTTTAGTAACTTCGAAGTTAGAACCATTTAAAAAGAGCATGAGATTAATCAGTTCGATCAGGGGAAAATCCGAGACAGGAAGATCGCAATGGATTATCTCATCGTCCAGCCCCAGCAGAAAGCACGCAACAAGAGCGGCATCGTGCCAGCTCAGCTGGTGAACTAGCTCACAGAAATCCTCCACATACCGCTCCAACCTCTGACCGGCCTGCCGCAAACCCCACAGCTTATCCTCAGCCGTCATCATATTGTTGGGTCCGGTCTTCTGTCACAACACAGGCGAGGAGACACAGAGGTAAGTGGTAAAACAAGGGTATTTTATTTACAGAGACTGAGGAGGGAACCAGGAGGTGGCGAGAGGTGAGTGAAGCACAACGTGACAAGGTTCAGATAGCTTAGCTTGCAGTGACTGACTGTGATCTCTTGCTGGAATCCGGGGAGCGGTTGGAGCAGTGGAGAACAGGAGCGATGGAGAAACAGGAACATCTGAGGTAAGTACAAAGGTGTCTGGCTTGGTTCTGGTATGTGAACGGTAGACCGGACAAGGAGGGAGTGTGGAGACTGTGCAGATATAGTGGAGCTTGATTAGCTGCAGCATGTGCAGGGAATTAGAATACAGGTGATTGTGATCTTGTGTGCGCTGGGGTTGAAGACTGTCGATGAAACCAGGTGTGAGCCAGGGAGGATTCTGGGGAATAGAGTCCAGAGCTGGTGACTGGTGACAGGGAACTCGTGACAATTCTAGTATATCTATAGCGAGACCTGTACATACTATATATATATATATATATATATATATATATATATATATATATATAAACTGTGTATTGTGGTGGGAGGAGCAAACGACAGACACAGTGGGTGGGGCGTCAGGCCTCGGAGAGGCTTTTATTTAACAGAAATAATAAAATAAAAGTGTCCAAAAGGGAAAAACAATGTCCAAACCAAACAGGGGATCTGGTGTCCTCGTCGTGCTGCGGGGTTCGTGCAGGAGGGGCAGTGTTCTGGAAGGAAGGGTCCAGGTAAGGGGCGGAGTCCGGCAGCCGCACGCGCTCCCCACTTTGGTCCGGGGTGCGAGGGGCGGTGGCTTGATTCAGCTCCTCTTCGTCCTCCTTGGCCCACAGCGCTTGAGGGGATAGAACGGCCCGGTATCCTGGCCCGTCAGCCGTATAGTGGATATGGTTCTCGTCCGGACCCCGGGTCCGGCAGCTCACGACTCTGGCGGCACGGGAATCCCTCTACGCACTCTTCCTGGACCCACGAGGACACCAGCGTGCATGCACGGGGAAGAGGCGCACTCGGCATTTAACAGCGGCGGTGATGAGGCTTCATTCCCTTCAGGTGTGCCTCATCACACGCCGCCAGACCTGGCTGTTACAGCACCCCTCCTCTCTCTCACACCCACTCCCGTCGGGAGCCTAGTGAAGGGCGGCTATTAAGGGACAGGGTGCTACTGATAATAAGGGGGAGGCAGCCGACTCGTCACAGTATATATATATGATAACCTCAAGTTGTTGTTGTTGTTGTTTCTGAGTACTGGAAGCTGTGACAACTAAAACTAATGGCAATAAAGCTCTTTCTGATTCTGATTCTGATTCTGACATGTTTTTCCTTTTCTTTTCTTTTACCTGTAAAGTGGGAGAATTGGAGATTTTCAAACTGTAATCTTATTTTTTTTTTAAACTATAAAGTTTATAAAAAATAAAAAATAAAAAAAACTGATAAATTATGGAGTTATGTACATTATGTACATTAAATGGTTTGAGGTAAATTACTGCTGTAAATAATTGTAAGAAAAAAATAACTGATATGATAACCTCAAGCACATCTGTATTTAATAGCTTTTGATGTATTCTGTTGTCATTTTATTTATTTATTTATTTATTTTTATGATAGGGAGGTTTTGTTTAAATGGATGATTAAGTCTGTGCTTTACATATCTGTGGATGATAATGTGGCAGTTGCCATGGAAGCGGAACAGAGGGACGAGACACATGCACATGCTGTAACATTCTATAAATAGAGGGACAGTAATTAAAGACCTTTGAATGAACCTCTTTAACATTATGGGATTGAGGGGGCATTAACAATTCACACTGTGTTAAACCACACAGCTTATGAATGGTGCAATATGAGTTTTGTTGCTGTTTATGTTTGATTAGTTTTATTTGTTCATTGTGAATGGCTGTAGGAGTTTAATCTGTCTAAATATGCTCATCACTGATGAAACACAAACATACACTGACCTACATTAGCAAGACAAAAATGCACTTCAGTTTGTACACTGCCATAAATAAATAAATATATAAATTATAAATAAATAATAATAAATAAATAAATAAATAAAATATAAATAAAAAATAAAATGAATGAATCACTCTTTGAGACAACTCTTTTTTCCCGAGTCATATTAGAGATTCAAAATGAACAAATCGTTCAAGAAGACTCACAACTAGCTATCTAGCGAGCTAAATCCTTTGCTATCTAAAGAAGCTGACTTTGTTCTAATTGGATTAATTGGAATAACACAATTTTGAATTGATTGTTATATCTTTTCTCTCTCTGTGTTTTTGGTCTTGAAAGAATCCGCACACACATGTAATGACGGCCCCGTTAGTGACGAGATACCATGCTCTTGACTCAAGAGCCCTTTAGACTAAGCTTTATCAGCCTCCACAGGCTGGATGTCTTACATTTAAATGCATTCATTTAGCAGATGATTTTATCCAAAAAGATTTGAAAAAATCAGTGCAACATAAAAAAAAAAAAGAAAAAAAAATACAAAAATAAGTATTTTTAAATACAGCTACAACTCTCTCTCTCTCTCTCTCTCTCTCTCTCTCTCTCTCTCTCTCTCTTTGTCTCTGTGTGTGTGTGTGTGTGTCAGAAAAGATTGGTGAGTTTGAGGGTTTGGCAAGAAGGGCATTCCCACAGAAGACAGGATGGGGAGATGATGCCCTCCAGACCTACAGTAAACTAGATGAACTCTTTTGGTGTGAGGCCAGAGTGAGAACAGATGGCTTACTATATGTGTGTGTTTCTATATTTCTGTGGGTGAATCTTCCAGACATAGAAGTTACATTTTGCATAATATTTCACTGGATGCATTCAGACAAGAGCCAACTTTTTAAAGAAGTTAATGTCAGTTTGGTGCGGGTATCAAGACTTTTGATTGGACAAGTTGTTATACTAAAAATATGTTCTTATTTAACTCATCTTCATGTAGTTCCAAACCAGCTTTGCTTTCATCTGTGTAAAATAAAAAGAGGTATTTTGAAGACTATAGTCGCTTTTTTTCCATGCAATTACAATGAGCGGCAATTGAAGTGTCAAGCTTCAAAAAGGACAAAAAGGAACCATAAACATATTGTCTAAATCATGAATGTGATTTCACCAAGTACTATACAACATGTTCCTGGTTTAACATCCTTGTTGATCCTGGAACAACATCCTAATCAACCAATCAGAATTGAGGGATAATTTTACAGGAAATGTCTGTTTTAGGCTTACAACAAAGGTTAGGTGCTTCGGCTTAGAATAACAACAGCTATCATTTCCCTCTGATTTTTGGTATAAATTATGGGTAGGGTTACGTTTATGGGTAGGGACAGGGTTAGGTCTATGTTTTTGGGCAGTAATTTTGTTCCAGGAACATGCCTGACTTGGCAAAATCTCAAGCCTTGTTATGTAAGATATTTTTATTTATTATTATTATTTTTACATTCCTACTTTATTTTTATGAACATTTCACCCAATTCTCATTGCCATAATGCAAAACATCCGAAGAAAACAGACAGGGTCAGAGAGTTCACAAAGAGCCACTAAACAGGAAGAGAGATGGTTACATGTTTGTCTAGCAGAGGTAATTTTATTTTATTTTTTTTATCCATTACCATAGAAACATCAGTTTCTGCATTTATTGAAATATATGTACTATCCTCAGTAGGCTTTGGTGTGAACAAATATAACCCTATATGCAATAATGTACATTAAATATGTATCATATACTGTAAAATGTGGTAACTTGCAGCTATTTCTACCTGATTTAACCCATAAAACTTGCTGGCTGGTATAAATTAATGTACATTGGTTGGTTCAATGATGTTAAATTACATTTTTTACTTAAATAAAAACAGTGAATTATTAACATTTTTAGGTTACCATTTTTTTCAGTGTATAATTCATAAGCAAACATTATTACATAGTAGTATTGTTAAAATTCAGAATGTGAATAAAATGTTTGTTTTGTTTTTATTTAGATTCAATTTTTAAATTAAAAAGTTTTAATTTTGTTTAATTTTGCTGGCCACACTTTATTTTAAGGTCCAATTCTCACCATTAACAAACCATTAACTACAAGTTTTGCCTCAATAAACTGCTAATTTGCTGCTTATTAATAGTTATTAAGGTAGTTATTAAGTTTAGGTATTGGGTAGGATTAGGGATGTAGATTATGGTCATGTAGAATAAAAGCTTAATAAGTATTAATAAACAGCCAGTATGTTAATAATAGGCATGCTAATAAGCAACTAGTTAATAAGTGTTACCATTTTGCTTAGTTTTTTATTTATTTTGTTTCATGTTGTATTTGGTTCTGTTTCACTTTATTTTGTTTTGCAAGCCAGTTACATTGTTGCTTTTGAAGCTCTTAAAGAAAATCGTAAGCGTCCCACTACTTTTTGAAAACAGCTTTTATTGTTCTTGCTGAATTATGTTTTTCATCATTTTCATTGTAGAATGGCAGTGGTGAGATGACGGAGGTGCAGCCGACGTTGGATTTTGCGTCGTCGGGTCGATCAGGTCGACGTAATGCTCTGCCTGACATCCTGGGCTCTCCTGCCGGTGTCAGTCCCTCGGACCTACCCCTCAAACTAGCCGAGCTCTCGCTCACAGGTCAGCCAGATTCACACACACACACACACACTCTCTCACACACACACACACACACACACACATTCTTGAATTTGTGGTTTGCGGGTACTCTCTATAGGCGTAATGGTTTTTATACTGTACAAACCGTATTTTCTATTGCCCTACACCAACCCTACACCTAAACCTACCCCTTACAGGAAACTACTGGCAATTTTTGAATTTCATAAAACACCGTTTAGTATTTTTTTTTAAGCCTTTTGTTTTATGGGGACACAGGAAGTGTCCTCATAAACCATGTTTACGTTGTAGTACCCATGTCATTATACACATATGTTTCCTCGTAAACCATATATACCAGTACACACACACACACACACACACACACACAGATGTGCTTTTCTGTGCGTTAACCCGGCGTTTGTTCTGCAGACGGTCCCGGAGGAGCTCAGTCTCCAACATCACAGGAGGCTCCGCTCCCTCCAGAGAGCTCAGAGGAGAAACAGGGATCCTGAAAACTCCTCCTCACCTCCCTCAGTGAACACCTGTCCAACATTACTATGGAGAGAGAAAGAAAATGAAATATGAAGGTGGCAATACCTCAGGGAAATGATATGTGTGCAAACTAACATTTGGATTACTGCACACGCTGTGGCCCTGTGTCTAATACTTGCATACTTGCAGGTGGACCTGCAGGCTGTGTGTATGTTATTCCAGTGAGACCATAGGTCAGACGTCTCAGATTACTTGGTCACTGGTCACATGGTGTTGTCCGTCTATGACCAGTCAAACTCTCATTGCAGGTTGGGCAGGTAGGAGTAACATTTAGTGACCAGAAACATGTGGCTTTGAAGCCACCAGTGTTCTTATTTTTAACTAAAACTAAAATTTACATTTTTAAAAAATTTGGTCCCGGTTTATTAGTAACACTTTATTTTAAGGTGTCCTTTTTACACGTTACATGTACTTACTATTATAATAACAATAAACTATGCATAATTACATGCAAGTAACCCTAAGCCAAAATCTAATCCTAACCCTAACCATAGTAAGTACATTGATTAATTAATATTACTCAGTGCTTAAATGTATAGCTACTGTAACTGTAACAAGGACACCTTAAAATAAAGTGTAACCTAATTTTCTATATATTATAGATGCAACTACAGAAATCAAAAATAGATGTAATTACAGGAAAGCATTTGTATATGTAAGT
This sequence comes from Spinibarbus caldwelli, assembly GCA_039654775.1. Taxonomy (NCBI): domain Eukaryota; kingdom Metazoa; phylum Chordata; class Actinopteri; order Cypriniformes; family Cyprinidae; genus Spinibarbus; species Spinibarbus caldwelli. Next base: position 30,432,195 of record CM077245.1, on the reverse strand, counting down.
ACAATGTAAAAACATATTACATTATTGAAGTACAGAAGTACATCATGGTTAAAGACACTTAAAATAAAGTGGGTCCATATTTTTTGTAATAAAATAATTATAATGTAATTATTATATGAAAACTAAAACTAAAATAAAATAAAATAAAATGAAAATTTGAAAAGTTGCTTTGGAAATTAAAATAAATTGAAGTATTATAATTACAATCAATCAATCAGCCAAACAATAGAAATATATAAAAAAGCAAAAACAAATAAAAATTGACAAAATACATAACAACATTACTAACATAAATGAAAACTGAAAATATAAAAAAAGCCAATTCAAATTATTAATAAATACTAATAGTATATAAATAATACTTCACTGGAAGCCATGGTCATAAATGACTAAAATACACATCAATCATTACATACATATACTATTTGCAACCAAACTCATATTATTTCAAATAGACAGGCAAATAAAAGTGGAAAATGGACATCTCTCAGGCATGTCTCAGTCTGGACAGCTTTGGTAATTATGATGGACGTGGTCTAGTTTCATGATGTAGATGAAATGCACAGTAATCATTTTCATTTCAACTTTATTGATGAATATAAGCAGGCAGGCTTGTTGTCAGTGATGATTCATCTGTGTATTTCCGTGTATTTTCTTTTTTTTTTTTTTTTTTAAGCCATGTGGAAGACACACTTACACAGACACACAAACCTGCAATCATGAAGGCCAGAGACTATGAATCTCTAAAGTGAAGAGGCGAATAAACCAAGGCTGTGTTTCCCATCACAAGCCTAAGTAGATCGTAGAAACCACTAGCACTAATGGTCTCTGCCATCCACTAATGCAGCCCAGATCATTTGAAAAACAAGTACTTTTTAGGTGCCATAAACTGTAAACAAGTATATTATAATATTTATATTAATATAATATTTACTTAACCTTTTAAGTGTCACTTTAATGTAAATCTTAGTATGTATATATTTTTTTTAATATTCCTATTTTACTGAAATATATTGATAAGTTGACAACTTATATGCAACCTTTAATGAAATTATGTATTTTGAATATTTTAAATTCAGTCCCTATTTTCAAAAAAATAAAAAAAATAAATAAAAATAAATATCAGTACAATGGTCTCCAACCCCATAGCCATAATGACATTTTGTATGGTAGCTGCCAGAGATGTTGTTAATGTTAACTTATAGTCAATAACCTAGAGATAAAAATGTTTATTGATAAATATAAAGTCAAATGTAAAGAAATCATTTAAGACAGCAGAAAAAAAAATACACCTTTTTTTTTTTTTTTTTTTTGTTCTTTCAGGCAAAAAGAGAAATCTACTGTTATGTTGAGTAAACAGGTTGCCAGATTTGCAACTGAAGAAATGTGTTTCAATTGACCCTGGTCTGTCCTACTGCATTAATTATCTCTTCACACATCAGAATATGTGTCATAGTACTTGTGTATTATAAAAGCTTTCTTTTAATGTTAAATATTACAGTTATGAAGTCTAATAATCAGAGTGGCATTTTAGAAGAGGCAGGTTTCCTCTCACAGAAATGTTAAAGTCTTTGAAATATTGGTAAGGAATATGTGTTTATTGACAGCAAACAGTGGTAGTGTGTCATCAGCATATGTTGGGGGAACTGTCACTGTCACTGCTGTTTCCAACACAGTGTGCATCGCGTCTGAAAACACAGCTTTCAATGTCACCTTCTGCCAGTCAGCAGCTTGAGACGGGACGTCTGTTCACAGCTATTAGCTCATTAACAGACACGCCGATCTAGAGACAACAGCATCAGAGACCGCAGACGTGACCTTACAAACGGGACTGTGCGCTCGCTGGGACGAGCCGTCACTGATCTGCATGAGTTTTTGTACATAGTGTAATTTGGGGTAGGATGAGGGGTATTTGCATTTATTTCTACATTTGGGAGATTAAATGGCCTACATGTTTATATTCAATATTTTACAAATGCAAACTACATCAAGTTGTCTGTTTATAGTGAATTTCTCAAAAATCTGAATTGAGAACTTCTTGATATTAGTGAAAGTACCAGGATTGTTTTGATCTGTTTATTGCTTTGTTTGCATATGTATGATTCTACCTGTTTAGGCTCAAGCCATAATGAACTCTTTCTTTCTGATATTTTCAGGTAACCTGCTGTTTTCTAGTCAATCTTTCATTGAAACTACTTCAAGGGAATGTATAACAACCCCTAAGAAGTATGTCATTAGTGTATTTGGACACTAAAGTCACACTTAAAATGTCTAGATGTCACTGCATTAGGTTTAAAAAAACAATATAACTGCAAGTGTCATCGAATCAAATAAATGCTGCACAAGAATTTTAATCGACTGGTGTTTTGGTGTTTTTTAATGCTTGTATAAAGTCGGTTCTCCTCAAGTTTCAACAGAGTAACATGCATTAAAAAGTGCATTTATTTTAATGTGCTGACTAACATACTAAAGCACATAAACAAGTATATCATTAATTTAATCTGTTGTACTGATATTACATTTCAAGTAAGCATTTATGCATTAGTTTACCATAAATGCTTGTCAGTACAACTCAGCAGTACACTTGACCATATTTAAAAGATAATATAAGTAATAAAGAAATTACATATAAAGATGTACTTAAGTGGGTCAAAAGACACTCTTACAGTATGTGCAATGGATTGCATTTAATATAAATTTAAACTATAATACATTTTAGTTAAAAAAAAAGCAAACAAACAAACATGCAGTTACCTGTTTGAAAACATCACACTCATTTCACACTTAAGTACATACCTTTAAAGTATATTATTTCTGTACTAGATAGTTACTTGTTCAATTGTTGTCGTGTTATCATTTCAAAACCCGAATGCTTCTTGAAAATGTGCTTGTGTTTCTTTTCTTTAAAATAAACAACACTTGCTTTGATATTTTGTATGTAATGCAACAAGATCCACAGAGATATTTTTAAGTGTGTTGTAAATGTACAAATCATTTTTGAAGCCACTGTATGTGGCTCTCGTCTATGAGTTTGACCTTTCAAATGAATTCCTCTCACAAAATAAATGACAGAGATGATGCGAAGATCATTGACTCTTATTTGTAATCCGCTAGGACTTGTCTCGACTTATGCAAACTTGAAGAAAAAATGTTTTAAAACAAGTCAAGCACACACCGAACTAGCATGCCCTGCATTTGCATAAAATCATGAACACTGATTTCTGAATTTGATGTATTTAGTGGGCCAAGTTAGAGGTGCATCATTCAAAAAAAAAAAAAAAAACAACCCATATATATTCAGTATATTCATGCAATGTCTCAATAATAATTCCAATATTGCTGAACATGGATAAATGTTAAGAGGAGCACGTCACTGAAAACCATCGGACTGGATAAATAACAGCCTTACTGGATAAAGTTTTCATATTACAGGATGATATTGCAAATTAAGAGTGCTTTCATGGCAGTTTCATGACTAACAATAAGTATATTCAAACCATTGCTCCATATTTTTACGTTTTGCAAAATTAAGATACTGTATATTTATATTGTGCAGAGCCACCACGTTGGCTGCTTTGATCTGTTGTAGATTTCATCTTCGATTTTGTATTTCAATAAAAACAGCTCAACAGTCAAGAACTGTGTCTGCGAGAAAAGGTGGTAGAATTCACATTAAGAGATAATATAAAAATGTTGGTTTGCTTGGTTTATTAAAAAAAAAAAGAAAAAAGTCATTTAAAAACTAAATGAAGGTTTAAAGTTTACCACCTTGCCATCACTATTACTATTGCAAACAAACCTCTGTATTACTGTTTTATCTTGTTAGGAAACAAACAAACAAACCTACACTTTTGTTTTGTTTTGTTTTGAGAAAGAGCTAGAAGAATGTAATTTAACCCAGAAGAGTTTGCTTTTGAATGTTTTATAATGTCCTTAATCAAGCTGTTATTGTGATAGAGGTGATGTCATAGTGCATTTCCCCATTTGTCCTGTAGATGGAGACTTTCCTCTTTCTCACACACTGAGACATGTTGTTTACCCTTATTACACAGCTGTGGAAGAAACCAACTTTAACCACAGAGAGAGAGAGAGAGAGAGAGAGAAAAAAAATAAAAAATACATACACTGGGGAGGATATTAAACTGTCATAAACTTGACAGCTTGACATCAGTAATATGAGAATACATGTGAATTGAATAAACTAGATAATGACTCGCCCGGGTATTGTCTGTGTTTGTACTCTGTTCATTTAGTGGAAGTGTGTGTCTGAAGAAGAGTAAAGCAGCTCTGTGAGACTCTCCCCCTGCTGATGTGTTTCTAGACTGGTCCTGTCTAGACTCCTGTGTCTGCATCAATGCAAAATTTAAATGTGAATTGAAATTTCCAAATATCCCCCGGAAAGGTCACAGCAGTGATTGTCTTCTAGCTATTTTTTGATATGACCTGACAGAAGGATGGATGCTTCTTATCCACCCAAATCACTTCTCTGACATTACAGTTTGACATTATACACTGTTCTTCATTTACTGTCCCCTGAAAGTTGACACAGCCTCAGCCATGCAAGGCAGAGTCTCATGGGTACGGTTGCTACGTAACTTGTTGCTATAGTAACATCTTCTTTGAATACTGTCTCATCCAGAAGAAACTCACTGTTTTGGAGAGTTGCTCGGGACATTTACACATCATTAGCTGTCAGCTTTCTCATTTAATAAATGTACATGTACATAAAATTCACTGTGCTGTTAGCCTTCCTTTCAATACACAGTACATGTTATCATAATATTATATAACAAACTTGAAAGATAAAAAAATAAATAAAGGAGTGATTTCAAACATTTCAACCTGATCTCGGCCTTAATAATGATGGTCATTAATGTGACCATGTTTTACAGTTATCAGTGAAATTAGATCATGTAGATGAAGCACAGGTTACCTGGGGAAAAAAAAAAAAAAAAAAACATTTTACAGTTACCAAGCTTTGACCTGCTATAGGAGATTAAAAAAATGTAAGTTTCTGCCTGTTATATGTAATTTTAAACATGAATTTGGTAGTAAACAGAAAGCAAATTAAAATTTAATGCAGTAAAAATAGTATGAAATAAAAGAGGTAGTTTTTCATAATATATATATATATATATATATATATATATATATATATATATATATATATATATATATATATATATATATATATTTTTTTTTTTTTTTTTTTTTTTTCAGTATGAAATGAGTCATGAATCATACAGATACACATAACATGGAGTTTTTCCCTATACATTAGACAAAATGTTGATGATATTATTAATAATCAGTGTTCACAATGTTTCACCTATAGGCATTTTAATTCAACTTATTTGGTCACACTTTAATTTGGCCATTTCTCACTAACCATTAACTATGACTTTTGCCAATAAACTCCTAATTTGCTGCTTATTAATAGTTAGTACACTATAATGGGGGGATTTTTTTTTTCTTCTGTGAAACAAAAGTTAAATGTGTTCAGAAAAGTTATCATAATTTTAGTGACAATGACATATATTATAAACAAAGTATGAAAAATGTCCAGAGTTGTCATGTTATTAGAGTCTGACAAAGCAATTTGCTTTAAATATTTACAGCAAAATCAGAGTACAGGCAGTTTCAGCTTAACATTAAAAAGAATATAATCAATAATTATGAATTACAAAATTATACTAGCCTATTTGAAACATTTTGTTAGCTGGTGCTAACTGGCTAGCTAACTAGCTACCTGATGCTAACTTGAGGTAATTTTTAAATATAAAATCCAAATATTTTTATTCAACCAACTATTTAGAATACATTTGATGGAAAAACAAAGGATCTGATGTTCAGAACAGAGTAACTACAGTAATTGCCCATTGCCCCCTGGGCACGTTTTACCCCACTGACTATGTTTGAGAAAAAAATTATGTCATTCTGAAAATATATTTATATTTTTATTAAATAACACAAACTGCTTATCTACAAGCCTTACTCATATCATATATAAATGTGATGTTCTACAAAACAAGCTTTAAAATGCTTTTTTTTTTTTTTTTTTTTTCATACAGCTGATTAATTAGATGATTTACTGTGAAATCCATTTTCTCTCCAGTACATCACCAGTGTAAGCTTCATGGTGAAAACGTCCATATTACTCTTGTCAGCGGAGTCCATAGTTACAATAAAAAAAAAAATTATTGATTTTATCTTGTGGTTATTTTGAGTAAAACAGTAGGGGGGCATTTTACCCCATGGGGGCGTTTCCCCCACTCCACCCTAAGGTAGTTGTTAAGTTTAGGTATTGGGTAGGATTAGGGATGTTATATTTTTTTTTATAGACTGCTGAAGTCAATTTCTTTTCAAGAGTTTTGCTGATCCAAAACCAGACCAGGCAGTCATAAATGAGTCTGATTCACAAGTTGATTCAGACTCAGTGACCTGCAGTATCTCCAGCAGTGATCAATCCCTCAAGCCCTTCAGAAGTCCCTCATGCGGCGTGTTTACATCCTTTCACCGTTTGACTCGACAGATCAAACCATTCCTGATGGAGTGGGGCAGAGCAAACACTCACTATGGCACTAATTACTGAAAGACGATGATCTGAATAGATTTTTCTCATGTTTTCATATATTGCTATTTTGTAAAACTGTTTTAAATGGATTTTTTTGAGAGGATTGGATTTGATTTCAGAAGTTGTTTTGCTCATGTAGGGGTCTCTTTCAACCTTCCCTCTTCTGTATTTTGGGAAATTCTGGCTGGTGACTTCATCCTTTGTCCTGATTTAGATCGCAAAGCTGTGAACAGAGCACACACACACGCGCACACACGCACGCACACACACACACACACACACACACACACACTCACACACACAGAGGTGCTGTAGCAGTGATATCACCACCTGCACGACTGGAGCTCATAGGCAGTTTGGCAGCAAGAGTTATACAGCCTAGTATATCACTATATCACTAGTATATCATATATATATATATATATATATATATATATATTGTATATGATATACTAATATTATGTGTGTGTGTATATATATATATATATATATATATATATATATATATATATATATATATATATATATAATATTCAAAGATTTTGAGATCCAGTATCTCAAAATATTAGAATATTTACATTTGAGTTTCCTTAAATTACCATCCCTACAGTATAAATTCCGGGTATCTCTTGTTCTTTGAAACCACAATAATGGGGAAGACTGCTGACTTGGCAATGGTCCAGAAGACAGTCATTGACATCCTCCACAAAGAGGGTAAGTCACAGAAAGTCATTACTGAAAGGGGTGGCTGTTCACAGAGTGCTGTATCAAAGCATATTAAATGCAAAGTTGACTGGAAGGAACAAATTGGGTAGGAAAAGGTGCACAAGCAACAGGGATGACCGCAAGCTTGAGAATACTGTCAAGCAAAGCTGATTCAAACACTTGGGAGAGCTTCACAAGGAGTGGACTGAAGCTGGTGTCAGTGCATCAAGAGTCACCACGCTCAGACGTCTTCAGGAAAAGTGCTACCAAGCCACTTCTGAACCAGAGACAATGTCAGAAGCATCTTACCTGGGCTAAGGAGAAAAAGAACTGGACTGTTGCTCAGTGGTCTAAAGTCCTCTTTTCAGATAAAAGTAAATTTTGCATTTCATTTGGAAATCAAGGTCTGGAGTCTGGAGGAAGACTGGAGAGGCACAGAATCCAAGCTGCTTGAAGTCCAGTGTGAAGTTTCCGAAGTCAGTGATGAGTGCCGTGATGTCTGCTGGTGTTGGTCCATTGTGTTTTATCAATCCCAAAGTCAATGCAGCCATCTACCAGGAGATTTTGCAGCACTTAATGCTTCCATCTGCTGACAAGCTTTATGGAGATACTGATTAAGTTCCGCATCAGTTACAAAATATTATTACTTACCTATAAGGCCCTTAATGGTTTAGCTCCTGCGTACCTAACTAGTCTTCTACCACGCTACAATCCATCACGCTCCCTAAGGTCGCAAAACTCTGGACTTTTGGTAGTACCTAGGATAGCAAAGTCAACTAAAGGAGGTAGATCCTTTTCACATGTGGCTCCCAAACTCTGGAATAGCCTTCCTGATAACATTCGGGGTTCAGACACACTCTCTCTGTTTAAATCTAGATTAAAGACACATCTCTTTAGCCAAGCATTCACATAATGCATCTCATAATCTTGTACTGCAGTTATATCTGATCAAACACACATTATTGTTCTTTAGCTTGGATTGAACAAATAGTTTTTGCTTGGTTGGAACAGCAGCTACGCTAATTATGTCTCTATTTGTTTCTGCCACGGGATTAACATCCCATGGTAACTAGAATTTACACAAGCTTCAGTCTGGATCCAGAACACCTGAGAAGAAATGATACCAACCCCTCAGAGGACCTCAGATGAAGCCTACCCTCAGACAACATACAGAACTACCAAATTTCGCCATAAGTTAAATATATTAAGTTTCTACAATATATAAATATATTGTAGAAGCTTAATTTCCTGTAAAGCTGCTTTGCAACGATTTGTATTGTGAAAAGCGCTATACAAATAAACTTGAATTGAATTGAATTGAATTGATTTCCTTTTCCATCAGGACTTTAGCACCTGCCCACTGTGCCAAAACCACTTCCAAGTGGTTTGCTGACCATGATATTACTGTGCTTGATTGGCCAGCCAACATGCCTGACCTGAAGCCCATGGAATCAATGGGATAATTTCAAGAGAAAGATGAGAAACAGTCAATCCAGAAATACAGACGAGCTGAAGACTCAATAGTGCCTCAGCATTGCCACAGGCTGATCTCTTCCATGCCCCACCTCACTGATGCTGGAGTTTGTGCTAAAGGAGCCCCAACCAAGCATTGACTCCATAAATGAAAATACTTTAAAGAACTTGAACTTTTCTGTTTTGCAAATCCTTTTTTTGATTGATCTGAGAAAATATTCTAATATTTTGAGATACTGGATTTTTGACTTTCATGAGCTGTAAGCTCTAATCATCAAAAAAAAAAAAAAAAAAAAAAAACTTTTGAAATATTTTAGTTTACATGTAAAGAATCTAGAATATATGAAAGTTTCACTTTTTGAAATGTTACCAAACGAAAAATAATAATTTTTTCACAATATTAAAATTTTTTGAGATGCACCTGTATGTGTGTATATATATAAATATATATATATATATATATATATATATATATATATATATATATATATATATATATATATATATACATAGACTACCATTCAAAAGTTTTAGATCAGTAAGACTTGTAATGTTTTTTTAAAGAAGTCTCTTATGCTGATCAAGGCTGCATTTCTCTGATCAAAATACAGAAAAAAAAAAAAAAAAAAAAAAAAAAAAAAACAGTAATCTTGCAAAATGTTGTTACAATATAAAATAACGGTTTATTATAATATACTTTAAAGTATAATTTATTTCTGTGATGCAAAGCTGAATTTCCATCAGCCATTACTCCAGTCTAAAGTGTCACATGATCCTTCAGAAATCATTCTAATATGCTGATTTATTATCATTGCTGGAAACAGTTGTGCTGCTTAATTTTTTATTTATTTATTTATTTATTTTTGGAAACTGCAATATTTTTTTCAGGATTCTTTGATGAATAAAAAAGTTAAGAAGAATAGCAGGTTTACCTAATACATATGAATGAACATGAAAAAGACCAACTCTGGTATACAGTTTATAGGGATATATATATATATATATATATATATATATATAGCCTACACTATGTACAGGTACAGGCAAGCAGATGTGACCAGAATATGAACGCAACACACGCAAAGTATCACGTTATATATTTAAGCGTTTATTCTTTATAACTATTTTCTATGGGAGGAAAGCGCTTAAATTCAGCCGCGTTGCATTCATATTCCGGGTTCATCCGCTCACCTGTACACATAGTTTATATGTTTAATGATTTGAATAGGCTACTAGATGTGTTTTTTATATCACGTCTCCTTCCACAAAGCCGCGTTAAGCGTTTTCCCACTAACTTCTTTTGAACTTGTTCATTAAAAAGTTTCTGATTAATTCACTCATAAGTGACCATTTCTTATGATTACATCTTTATACCAGTAGGTAGTGACAAATGAATGTCTTTAATGTTTTTTGAGTGAGTTATTGAATCACTTAATCATTTTAGGCAGTCAATTGAACACTGCAGACATGACAGGATTAAACTAGTTTGATTTGCTCAATATTTTTGAATCATTTTCATTACAGGCTTGAAATTGAAATTAAATGTTTTCAAAATGCATCTTATAAATAATTACAAACATTAATTTGTACTTATACTTTAAAACTAGATAACTTATTTCCAACAAAGTAATCTCAAGGTCTAAAAATGCACATGTTTTTGGTAGTCAATTCATATAGGATCTACTTGTACTATACTACATTGGCAGGCCTGTAAGAGTCTTTGACTTTCTGGTGGACTCAGGCTGTGATTTCATTACTCCTAAAGTACAAGTAATTTGGCTTAAAACAGTTTGGAGAACCATCTTCAGTACACACCTAATTAGTAAAGCCAGACAAGCAATATACCCCAGAATATGAACGCAACGCACTGAGTTGCACGCTAAGCATTTTCTTGGGGTAGAAAATGCTTAACGTGGCTTAGTGGAAGGACACTGATATATATATAAACACACATCTAGTATTCAAATTATTAAAAATACAAATTATGTACAGGCAAGCGGGTGAACCCAGAATATGAACACAATGTGCTGAATTTAAGCGCTTTCATCCCATAGAAAACTGTTAGGCTATAAATGATAAATGCTAGACTTTGCGCATTGCGTTCATATTCTGGGGTATATTCTGCTGGTCTGTAAATGGTATATGCTTTATTAATAAGGTATGTATTGAACTTGGTCTTCCAAACTGTTTTAAGCCAAGTTAATTCATTTTAGAATATCCCGTTTATCATTAGATCACTATCCTGTGACAAATGTGTTTATAAAGTCATTAAGTTGTAAAGTCATAATTTCGACATTTTAAAGTCATATTTTTGACTTTTAAATTCATAATTTTGACTTTTTATCTTGTAATTTCAACTTTTTAAGTCATTATTTCGACTTTTCATCTCGTAATTATGACTTGTCATAATTTCGACTTTACACGTCATAATTTTTACTTTTTATCTCATAATTTCGACTTTTAAAGTCATTATTTCGACTTTTCATCTCGTAATTATGACTTAAGTCATAATTTCGACTTTACACGTCATAATTTTTACTTTTTATCTCATAATTATGACTTTTAAAGTCATAATTTCGACTTACTAAGTCATAATTTCGACTTTTTATCTCGTAATTATGACTTAAGTCATAATTTCGACTTTTTAAGGCATTATTTTTTTTCTTACCTGGCGGAAATGGGCTTCCATATGAAACAGCACTAAGGAGAACCATTATTAGCAGCTCATCAACATACAGTTCACTGATATAAAGTATGCATAACAGTGCTCCTCACCATCCTCATATGTTGCTCTGCAATAGACAGCATTAATATAGTATAAGCATAAATAGTAGTACATTAAACTCATGCAGCTTTGATATTAATTTGGTTTACCGATACATGAAACCATTCATAAATGTACTTTAAATTGCCAAGAAAATTTATTGAATAAATTCCTGGAAAGGTAGCTGTAGTCATTAGATGAACACATGATTTACAGTAATATGTACAGTATTTTAATTAGGACATAGACAAAACTTACATATTTTAGTTAATTATTTATTAAAAGGAGATCCAACAAAAATAGATATAGGCTGATTTCTATACTTAATGCTTGCAATGGTTTTTGAATCTCAGTTGTCTTTGTTTTTATTTATTATTATTATTTTATTTATTTTTTTTTTTTTGCATCAAGCTTTAGGAAAAATCATAGTCCCACTACAGACACAATAAATGTCTTTTTGCTGAGGCTCTTAGTGTCACGATTCTCACGGGGAGACGGAGATCAGGAACGGGGAGACGTGAATAATCCAACTAAAGTCTTTAATGAAATCAAACCGGGAAGTACATCACAGGCTGGAAACACACACGCGACAGACAGAGATGACGTTTAATACTCGACAGGAAACACACGGCAGGACACACTATAAGTACACAACGTAACTAGATAATTAAACACACACAACTGGAACATAATTAACTAATAATCACAGGAACAGGAAACTAACCAAATATGAGCATATAAGAGGAAGGGAAACACAAGACACACAAGACAATCCTGACACTTAGATCATCACTGTGCATTACTTTTTATTGATCTGTCTAAGCCTTTGATACAGTTTTTCATGATATATTGAAAACCAGACTCAAATATATGGGACTGTCTAACATATCCTGGTTCAGAAAGTGTCTAACTGATAGAACACAAGGGTGTGAATGGAAGGCACCTTTACTAGGGGTGTTCCTCAGGGTTTTGTTTTGAGTCCTTTACTTTTTACTATTTATATTAATTGTTGTATAATAGTGTGGACTGGTACTTTTTATTGACACACAGACCTAAACATTGACATTTTGACATTTATTAATCTATATTGGGTTTATTGTCATCATATGTTTGTTCACTTATTCAGCAGAAATGTATTGCGGCATATTCTCTATGTTCACAGAAACTGTAAACTATTTAGTTCCATCTGTGAGAATGGAATTAGGGAGGCAAGCTTTTCAGTATGCTGCAAGGATTGGAATACTTTACAAAATGACTTGAAAATATAAATTCTGCATTTAATGAGTACTTTTAAAGCTTTTATATGTGAACTGGTAAATAAAGAGTCGATTTGGAAATGATTTTATGTATCTGTTTTTGCGTTTTTATTAACTTATGATTAAAAATCAGGAAAAATACATCACAATTCAAAGCTCTATATTAGCCAAGTATGCAAGCAAAGAATGTGATCCGGTGCATTTAAGTACTAATGAGTGTATTTATATTATACAGTATGTTCAGATGAAAGCATGTTTTACATTTATATATGCTTTGAATGCTCATACATTCATACAAGTTTTGGGGTCTCTAAAAATTCTCTAATTATAATTAAAATAACTCCTTTTCTATTTTTCTGCAACCCTAAAGAAGAAAGTGGTTTGGAGAATGGATGGATGTTTTCTATTGTAATTTATTTTAAAATGTTATTTATTCCTGTGATTCAAAGCTGAATTTTCAGCATCATTACTCCAGTCTTCAGTGTCACATGATCCTTCAGAAATCATTCTAATATGCTGATTTAACGCTTAAGAAACATTACTATCAATATGAAAATCGTTGCTCTCCTAAAACAAACTTTTGAACGGTAGTGTATATGCACACATATTTACAAAAAAAAAAATTAAAAATTAAAAATAAAATAATAATAATAAAAAAATGAAATTAAATAAAAATAAAAAATATATATTTATTCAATTATTTGGGCCAACCATCAAAATTAATGCAAGAGATTTCTACACCTTAATAGGGCTCAGTTGTCAAAACCACTGTGGTTTCTAACCTGCATATCTACAGTAATGAGCATTTTCTGTGTAGCAAATTGTGACCACCACGTAGGCCAAAAGAAGGTTTTAGAAAATGAGCCTGAAGAATCCCACTGCCCCTGTGGGACACAGCTGAAATGGCCTGTGTTGATTAAAAAAAAAAAATGGGTCACACACACACACACACACACACACGCACGCACGAATGCACACACACACACACACACACACTTACTTTTCCTCCCTTCCTCCCAGCTGCAGAGTAATTTCCTTTGTTAGGACACATCGTATTACAGTATGTTAATTCTCACACAGTTTTACCATTCAGGCTTTGACATGATGGCATCTCTCTCCCTCACCAGATTTTTCTGACGTGTTGTACTTTCAGTGATGGTAATTTTGAAGACTACAACAGTACTTATAGTGCTGGTCTACAGAATCGATTAAGGCCCTGGTCATATCACCTGCTAAATTAAAACCTTCGCCTGCCAATGCCTCTGTTTACAGTTTCATGATATTCTGTAAAATTATGCCCCAGACTTCATCTGATATCACATATAATAATGTCCCATGGAGTTCACATAAAATAAATAATTTTTTTTGCTTGATTTCGTGTATATTTTGTTTACATTGATTGTATGATAGACTATTATCTACTGTTTTGGGTCACCAAAATACACCCTTGCCTTCATGGCTGCCTGGTTTTGTCCCACACAGACAGGTCTTGTGGTTTGTTGGCATGGAGCTGCCCAACACCATCTGTTCCTCCACCAGTGTGCCTGGATACATATACACATTATATTGATCAGCATTTCTCAGGCGATTACATATGAACCATGTAGCAGTACTACTGATCGACACTGACTGCCATAGTAGACTGACAAAAAAAGAAGAAGAAAAAAAAAAAAAGATTTGGGTATTCATGATGTATACAAGATGTATACATGCCTAAAAACTGATTACTGCCATTTGCTAAGGCAAGTATAACTAGGCTACTACAAATTGCTCATCTTTCTATTTTAATAGCTTTGAGTCTTTAACTTCAGTGCATAACTTGCTCTGCATTCTTTGTGCTTCAGACATGAACTGTGAACAAAATCAAGAGATTTTACAGTAAATATTCACAGCATCATAACTAGCACAATACTGAACTTCACTGTGCTGTGTCTGGGAACAGGAGATGCTAAATATATCCTAACTTTGTTTTACAAAGCTACAAATTCTACTTTCATCATTCTCTCCCAAACTTCTATGTAACAACTGTCAGAGAGTGTGAAGAGCTTTAGAATAACCAGAAGCTATTTTCAGATTTCCAGCCCATTTTCTAACAGACACATGTCACACTGAGAACATAGCATGGACATTCACAATCCGTTTGTGTTTCATTTCAGATCACTACAGGTGTATTTGAACAACACAGCATTAATTTTTTTCATCTGTGGTCTCAAAATAGCTTCCAGACTCAAATCAGTGAGCGCAAGGTGACTAAATTTAAGCATGCTCAGGTAATAGTATTATTCTAAATCCCTGTACTGGAATTATTTCATGGTGATATGAATCACTTCCCTTTGCCCTGCAACATTATGCAGTTCCAAATGTGGAAAATGAGGTAATCAGTCACAGCTTATGACATATGCGGGTAAAAAAAAACAAAAAACAAACAAACAAACAAAAAAACAAATGGCAGACTTGGCCTGTAACATGACATGAAATACTGCCAGAACACAAATCAGTTTATTCAGTTATCAGTTTAATGCATGTACTGTATGACTATGCATGATTGACAAAACCATTATTTTTTGCTGTATGTGAGACTCATCATATTGACACTGACACAATAGATCAGTATTTGAAATGCAACATCAGTTATTTATTTACACTACCAGTCAAAAGTTTTTGAACAGTAAGATTTGTAATGTTTTTAGAGAAGACTCTTCTGCTCACCAAGCCTTCATTTATTTGATCCAAAGTACAGCAAAAACAGTAAAATTTTGAAATATTTTTACTATTTAAGATAACTGTTTTCTATTTGAATATATTTTGAAATGTAATTTATTCCTTTGATTTCAAAGCTGAATTTTTAGCATCATTACTCCAGTCACACGATCCTTCAGAAATCATTTTAATATTCTGATTAGCTGCTCAAAAAACATTTATTATTATTATTATTATTATTATTATTATTATTATTATTATTATTATTATCATTATTATTATTATGCTGAAAACAGCTGAGTAACTATCTCAATAAAACAAGAGCAGCCTCACACCACACCTGACTCAAACCAGTCATCATCAACAGAAGACACTGTGTTGAACAGACGCTATTTTGAGCAGATATGCCTATTGAATATCAACAATTGCACTACGGCAAAACAGAACTGCTCCGCCGCGTCTCGTTTGAGACAGAACTACATTACCCAGGAGCCAGTGAGCGCAGCCAATGGGCGTCAAGAACATGAGTGACGACTTAAATTCGATCCTTTTATGCGCGAACTTGACTTGAGTTGAAGTGAGAAAACGGCGCGAGGCGAGCTCAGTTATCAAACCTGGATCTTTTTGTCTGAAGGTGGGTATGCCTGCATTGTTATAGTGAAATGCACACTATTTTTTATTAATTTGTGCGATGCGTCTGCATTATTGAAGTGTAGATTTATATTTCTGTGGCATGCATGGCGTATATTAAGTGTTAAGGGAGGCATGCTTGTCTCTAGTCTACAGTGCGTTATTGTTATTGTCAATGCATGAAGTTTATCCAACATCCGCGTGGTTTACGCCGACCTGCTTTTTAAGGTTTATATCTTAATTTAGGTCACATTTAAGTAAATATGTAATGGTATAATCTCATAAAAGTATTAAAAAGTCACGATATCTGATCTAATACGATAAGCTTTCTCATGCATCTTAATGCTAGTTTAAATCTCCATATGCTTTATGCACCATGGTGTTGCATTCATAATGCATTGAAATCCACAAAATGCACTTCGGTATTGTTGGTCATTTTACAGCAAGAACGCACAAAAATGGCGTACTTATAACGACAAAGTGCATTTTGTTTTGTCTGGTTGTCACATGTGCAGGTGGAGAGTTTAGGGGAGGGGTGATGTGTGTGTTTTTGAAGAATACGCGCCAGTTTTTTTTTTTTGTTTTTTTTTTTCCCGCGAAGCTGTAGCAAACCTTTGCGCGCTAAATTCATTCAAATGTCGTGATCTAAGTTTCTTTAATTAGTTGGTGTTGTCGTTTCGGGACCCAGTTTTCTTAATTTTCTTGTCGTCAATCGAGAAAATATATGTATGTATTTATTTAGTTAGAAAAATGTAAGGGCTGTTATATATTTATACTGTTCGTACAAAATCTATAGAGGTCTATTATGTTTACTTTTTTATTATTTTTTTATTTTTATTATTTTTTTTAATTTGAGTTTTATATCATATAATATCATCTGAAAGCCGAGTAAATAATCTTTCCATTGATGTGTGGTTTGTTAGGATAGGACAATGTTTGGCTGAGATACAACTATTTGAAAATCTGGAATCTGAGGGTGCAGAAAATCAAAAACACTGAGAAAATCGCCTTTAAAGTTATCCAAATGAAGTTCTTAGCAATGCATATTACTAATCAAAAAATAAGTTTTGATATTTACGGTAGGAAATTGACTATCTTCATGGAGGTCACATTTAAGTTTATGTAGCCAATAACATTGTGTGCAGAATGACCAGGATTTATGTGCATATTATCCAGTAAACATGTACTTCAGTATTGCATGGAACACTAACGTTGCTGATTTGATTTCAGGCATACTTTGACCTTGTAGTCTTCTGCAACAATGGCATCTTCAAGTGGTAAGACCTGTATTTGCATGTGACCTGATCTGGATATATTTATAGTGGATGAGGCAGAGATGATCCTTGAATTCTGCAGTTAACAAATAAAGCTTGTTTTTCAGATATTCAGGTTAAGGAGCTGGACAAGCGTGCCTCAGGACAAGCTTTTGAGGTCATCCTTGGGAGTCCTGCTCCAGATGCCAAGGGTGAGTTCCCTCTCTCCCCTCCAAAGAAGAAGGATCTTTCCTTGGAGGAGATCCGGAGAAAACTAGACGCTGCAGAAGAGAGACGCAAGGTGCATCCCGATCTTTTTTTTCTCTTCCACAGACATTTTTATAAAATATTCAAGGCATGCTAGTTTACATTTAAGTCTATATAAAACATGTTAAATAACAATAACTGTATGAGACTTTCTCTAGAAGTCACTTTTGTGTGTGTGTCATATGACACACACACAGGTGCATCTCAATGAATTAGAATGTCGTGGAAAAGTTCATTTATTTCAGTAATTCAACTCAAATTGTGAAACTCGTGTATTAAATAAATTCAGTGCACACAGACTGAAGTAGTTTAAGTCTTTGGTTCTTTTAATTGTGATGATTTTGGCTCACATTTAACACAAATCCACCAATTCACTATCTCAACAAATTAGAATACGTCATAAGACCAATAAAAAATATATATTTTTAGTGAATTGTTGGTCTTCTGGAAAGTATGTTCATTTACTGTATATGTACTCAATACTTGGTAGGGGCTCCTTTTGCTTTAATTACTGCCTCAATTCGGCGTGGCATGGAGGTGATCAGTTTGTGGCACTGCTGAGGTGGTATGGAAGCCCAGGTTTCTTTGACAGTGGCCTTCAGCTCATCTGCATTTTTGGTCTCTTGTTTCTCATTTTCCTCTTGACAATACCCCATAGATTCTCTATGGGGTTCAGGTCTGGTGAGTTTGCTGGCCAGTCAAGCACATCAACACCATGGTCATTTAACCAACTTTTGGTGCTTTTGGCAGTGTGGGCAGGTGCCAAATCCTGCTGGAAAATGAAATCAGCATCTTTAAAAAGCTGGTCAGCAGAAGGAAGCATGAAGAGCTCCAAAATTTCTTGGTAAACGGGTGCAGTGACTTTGGTTTTCAAAAAACACAATGGACCAACACCAGCAGATGACATTGCACCCCAAATCATCACAGACTGTGGAAACTTAACACTGGACTTCAAGCAACTTGGGCTATGAGCTTCTCCACCCTTCCTCCAGACTCTAGGACCTTGGTTTCCAAATGAAATACAAAACTTGCTCTCATCTGAAAAGAGGACTTTGGACCACTGGGCAACAGTCCAGTTCTTCTTCTCCTTAGCCCAGGTAAGACGACGCTAATGTTGTCTGTGGTTCAGGAGTGGCTTAACAAGAGGAATACGACAACTGTAGCCAAATTCCTTGACACGTCTGTGTGTGGTGGCTCTTGATGCCTTGACCCCAGCCTCAGTCCATTCCTTGTGAAGTTCACCCAAATTCTTGAATTGATTTTGCTTGACAATCCTCATAAAACTGTGGTTCTCTCGGTTGGTTGTGCAGCTTTTTCTTCCACTCAACTTTCTGTTAACATGCTTGGATACAGCACTCTGTGAACAGCCAGCTTCTTTGGCAATGAATGTTTGTGGCTTACCCTCCTTGTGAAGGGTGTCAATGATTGTCTTCTGGACAACTGTCAGATCAGCAGTCTTCCCCATGATTGTGTAGCCTAGTGAACCAAACTGAGAGACCATTTTGAAGGTTCAGGAAACCTTTGCAGGTGTTTTGAGTTGATTAGCTGATTGGCATGTGACCATATTCTAATTTGTTGAGATAGTGAATTGGTGGGTTTTTGTTAAATGTGAGCCAAAATCATCACAATTAAAAGAACCAAAGACTTCAACTACTTCAGTCTGTGTGCATTGAATTTATTTAATACACGAGTTTCACAATTTGAGTTGAATTACTGAAATAAATGATCTTTTCCACCACATTCTAATTTGAGATACACCTGTGTGTGTGTGTAAAAATTATACACATTTACACATACACAAAGTGGTTTTCTTTTCAATCTGTTCTTGGAATAATTTTCTTACATTGACTGTTTTCAATCTGACAATTTCATACTTCGAGGTTCAAAGAGTCATGGATAACTAAATGCTGTTTTTCCTCTCTTTTTCTCTAGTCTCATGAAGCAGAGGTTCTGAAACACTTAGCAGAGAAGCGTGAGCATGAGAAGGAGGTGCTTCAGAAAGCTCTAGAAGAAGAAAACAATTTCAGCAAGATGGCAGAAGAGAAACTGAACCAGAAAATGGAAGCCAACAAAGAAAACCGTTCGGCAATCATGGCAGCCATGAATGAGAAGTTCAAAGAGAAGGTAAAGTTGATGGTGTGTTTTCATAGATGGCTCTTATGGTGATGGAAATAACTAATGCTTTTTACTTGTATTTTAGGACAAGAAGCTGGAAGAGGTTCGAAAAAACAAAGAAAACAAAGAGGTCAAATGTGAAGAAAACTGAAACAGATGGGGTTTTTTACATATCCAAAGATTTCTTTTTTTTTTTTTTTTTTTTCTTTTTTTTTTTTTTGGTGAGTTCACATGAGAGGAAAAAAAAAGTGAGGTGTCATCATGGGTCCATATTCAGAAAACAAACAAATGCAGCTTTTGGTTTGAATATAGCAGTGGTTTTACACATTGATTAACTCTCCTTCACTTGTCTGTGTGGTATTTAGACTGCAGCTGTGTCATTGTCTGGTATTAGCTGTCTTTTCAACCTGGTAAGGACTCATGTATGATGTGCTATGAGTTTAGGAGCTTGTTTGTGTGTTTTTTGTTTTTAAGCACAGGACTGTTCTTTGTACAAGTTTAGACTGGGTATTGGAGGGCTTTACATGTGAAATGCAAAATTAGCAATACCTGTTGATTATCTTTGACGGTTAACTTGTTAACTTAACTGATGTACCAAATAAAAGCAGTACTAAAACTAGTTCTGGCTTTCAAGTGTTACAGTATGGAAAAATGGGTGACTTCAAAGCAGTTTCAGAACGTATTGCATATTGTGCCTTATGAGAAGACTATTCTTGTTGACGAAGTAAAAGTTACTTAAAACTTGTGATGTAATGTAGTATAGGCTAAAGTTGTGGGTAATTTTGTGAGCTCACCTGAGGAACACATTAGTGTCAGAAGTGCAGGTATTATGTGGATTGTGTCTCCCTCTGCTGTAGAAAGTCTTCTCTTGCATACGTTCTTTAAAGTTATGTGTCTCAGCGTGAAACAGTTTGCAAAGTGTTTTCCCCAGCTCAAACAAGGTATATTTAAGAAATGGGGCACTTAAAAGCAATTAAGCAGAGTAATTTTCAGTGAGTTAAGTGCCATTTGATCATTGAGGTGTCAGGTGACCAAATTTGAGGGTATGCGAAGTTATTTATTACTTAAAATCAAAGGTTTTGGACGTTTTTATTAAGATTCATGATGAAATGTATGCAATTCAACAACTTAACACCTTTATCTTGGTCAGGTAATTATCATATCTCATCTTACGCTGATTTCCATGAATCTGGACATTCCTGGAACTAAATAACCTTAGTTATCTGTTATTACTATTGTTTTTGTCTTTCAAGATCCTTTGAAATTTTTGGAGACCTTCAAGCAAGTAAAAACAAACAAAACTAGGCTGCTATTGCCTGCAGTGACAGTAGATTATAATGTATTTGGCATATATTTCTAAATCTGTCCTGATTAGATAATATAGACTGTCTGTGTGTGATCAGATGCTTTGGGAAAATATATGAGAAATTTTAATTAGTAATTGTGACTGGAGGATATTATGCGCTCTAGAAATTCCACAGTTTTGTGCCCATGGGGTAAATGAGATTCAGAAGGTGAAGGAACCTTAATGCTGTCCTTTAACATCTGTATTGTCAAAAAAAAAAACTGGTGAGTAGTCCCCCTCTGTAACTGGGTGTACAAACTACTCCCACGTTATTATCAAAGTTTAAGCTTATTTCAAATTTATTGTATGTGATTTTCTGAGCTTTACCTTGCACCCTTGAAACATACACCATCTTCCAGTTTATCAGTCTTTAAACAGGTGAAAATGAATGGCTACCAGCAACTGGTTACCAATATTCTTCAAAATATCTTATTAGTTCAACAGAAGAAACCCATACGTGTTTGGAACAACATGAGGGTGAGTAAATGATGACAATTTTAATTTTTTGGGGGCGAACTGTCCTTTTAAATGTTAAATTAAAATACATTCAAATGCAGTTTCAGTATTGGATACCACTGCAGGCCAGTCGTATGAAACTGTAGGAAATATTTAGCTTAGCAGTATATAAGTACATAAGTACAAGTATTTATGGCAACAAATGGACTCCATATGATTTTTATTTATTGGTGTATTTTTGAAGTTTGCATGTATTAGACCTTTTAAATGTAAGGCATTTTAAAGTGTGTCTACAGGATGTAGTGTTCAGTATTTTAATAACAGCTTGATCCATTAGGGGGAGCACTGCACAAGCACTTCCAATATAAGGGCAGATGCTGTTGTGTTGACACTGACCAAATGCACCACTGCAGTTCCTGACCGACAGGCCTGTCAGATACCTCTTCATTTGGCTGCTGTGCTGACATTAGCAGCTCACACTCATTATGTCCGATTTTATTGTGGATTGCTCCTCTAGTGCTCACTAATCTGGCCTTAAACAGAACTGAAAAAGAAATCACATTCCTTGCCCTACACTGCTGTGTGGGTGTCTTTGTAAACTATATTCAATACATTTTCATGAGTGGACTCAACATGGAGGTCAAAGGTCTTGCAGACAATTGCTGCGGTCAGTGTAACGTCAATGCAGCAACACGGCTCTCTGCGTGCAGGCAGTCAGGATAATGTCTGGAGCGATCCCAGCAGTGAATGAACTGAAGGTTATAATCACAGCAGACTATGTCACTTCAGCCTTTACTCTGGACTTTTTTTCCAGTCTATTTACCTTTGCGCCACTCACTCTGACAACAAACCTTTCAGATGTCCTCTCAAAAGCTGACATCCCCCTCAGATTTCATTTCATAAAGGTCAACCGCTATATATTTTACAGTCAAAAATCTCAAGAAGAAGTCAAGTTGCCCCCACACAACCCAAATGCAGATAAAGGAAGAAATACACATCTGATGACAGCAACAGACCATCACTACAATTCGTGAGGGCTGGATCAACAACATACACAGAGAGGAGTAAGAGTTTTTGCGATAAAGAGAAGGAACAATCTTTTAAAAAGCTCATTTGAAACACATGTGCCAGGTTCCTGTTATTCAAGTGTAAGTTTAGAAGAACTTTAATAGCATTTTCAAAAGGAGTTTCAATTAATATCTACATTTTAAAATGTCATGTACCCATTAAGTAAAAAGTAATGTTTTTAAATATAAAGGAAACTAACTTCATTAGGTAATTAATTTATTAATTTACAGATTAAAAGTCATTGTTTATTGCTTAGTAAATATCATTACATTTTTAGGGAATCACACCACATGATATTTCACAACTTGAACTAACCTTGCCTTCTCATAACATGGTCAAATAATCAACACTGACCATAAAGTCCTTTTGATATAATTTCCTGTTTTATGTTTTTTTTTTTTTTTTTTTCTTTTTTTTTTCTTGCTTTTCACATTGGTTGCACCTGATTTGATTTTTCAAATAAGCAGTGAATCATTTTTTTTTTCTTTTCATTCTTTTTTCTTTCTTTAGTTTCTTTTCTTTTCTTTTTTTAAACAACAAATAATAATAATTATTTGAATTAGACTTGTTTCTTCATTGTCATACTCATACTAGGGGAACTGTATCACCCTGACATTGTTCACATATCCCCAAAAAAAATATCAAAATCAGCTTTAATACTTTTATACTTCTTTTTTTAAATGATAAACAATGTACTTTGACCATATCAGACATACATATCATAAGGGCTAGTTCTGACACTAAATCAAAGGTTAACAGAATTGTGGATTATCTTTTCCCAAGTTCAAACCATTCAGTCCCTGTACAATTAATCTTGGTTATTAAGGTTTTGGGGTTTTACGCTGTACTTTGTATGAGTTAACACTCTTATTTGCATATTTGCAGTGTCAGTATTATTAATTATATACAGTATGAGACCTGTTTGAACAATGGATTATTTCTCTCTTGCAGGGGTTAATGCTTCAGAGCAGGGTTTCAAAACCCAGGGTTAAAAGCAGTGCTAATCCTCTTCCAAATTACACCTATGCTTTAGCCAGGGTTAAAAACAGCATTTAAAAAAGATGATAAGCCAGGGAGATGTTTGATTTGGACCAGTGAACAGCCACATACAATTGCAACTGCCTGCAGCTCCCTAGCATTGTGCCATTTTGCATGGACAAAAACCCCTCACGTATTCTGTCGAGAATGTAAAAATCTGGTTTTACTGCACTTAAATGCGCTCTCTTAAGTAGGTGGCAGCTACCGTATGTTGAACGTCTGTGTGACTGAGAATAGAAAGTATATGTATATGTGTGTGTATAGCATCTTTGACCTTGTAAGCCCTTGTGAACTCTTATGTTGAGCTCCTCCACTCTCAGCCCACACCGGTCCAAACGCTGTCTCAGTGTGGGACTCGGCCAGAATTTTACTGCCTGTCTGAGCTCTGCCAGGTGCTTCAAACTGCAGCACCTCAATTATGTTGTTTGCATTTTGTAGAAATAGTTTGCATCCATAGTCACGCTGCTAATGTTTGCTAGCGCTTTCAGCAAGTAGCTGTCGCAACCATAAAAGCCTCCATAAAAATCATCTACAGCCATACGTTGCTTACTGATGCACACGTAAACAAAATTTTGCCTTCGTATATTTGGAATGAAATTGAAAAATCTACATAAATGCATACCATAACAGTAAGTGCACATCACAGTTATGGTTTGTTATTCAATAGGTGAGGTTGTGTCAGCTGAAAACTGAACATCAGCTTTAAGAAAAGCCATAATGTCTGAAACTGCATTGGGTTAGGCTTCGTAGATGTTAGGTAAAATCTTAGCATGTTGGGATTCTGAAAAATGGAGAACAAAGAAAAGTTATGATTTAAAATTAAATAAAATATGTGTATTATAGGGCTTAAAGGTCATTAAAATTAAAGAACATTTCTGCCAATGAGTATGTCTTTGTAAGAATGTCCTTCCTTCCTTTAAAGCACAAAATGCCTTCTGGAGTATTGTCAGATCTGATGATCATCATGTTTTGTTCATCTCATCTGGAGTGCTGTTGTGGGCAGTGGCTATTTGCACTAAATAGCAATAGATGCTATTTACACTAAATGTAAGTAGCAATTAGATGCTATTTAGACTAAGTGAAAATAGCAGTATTTTTTAGCAATAGATGCTATTGACACTAAGTACAAATAGCTATAGATTCTATTTACACTGTTAAAATAGCAGTGTTTTCTGCTATTTATACTACTTATTGCAAATAGTGGCAATTATCTGCACCTCAGTATTGTAGTACATTATAAAACAGTACGCAATAACAATGTATTGAGTGTAAATTATAATTTTAATTCATTTTTTTAAATGGATGCTGACTTGGACTTGGATTTGGACAGTAAAGCCCTCCCTACACCTACCCTAACCCTACCTGATACTTTCAACTGATTATTTCCCTTCATTTTTATTGAAAATAAATGCATTTCCAATGTTATATGAGATTTGTAAAGGGAGAAAAAAAAAGTTAGGCAAAAGGCAGATTCGAACTCGGTTCAATCGCATCAAGAAGACTGCAGCACGAGTTTTACTATCTACACCACTAGAGCTGATGTTTGTTAGTCGTCTTTTGTCGTGTTGACTAGCCCAATCACACATTGGTGGGCGGAGTTAGTGTAAATAGCCTCTGCCAACAAGGTGGGCTATTTGCACTTAGTATAAATAGACACTCCGTAAAGTAAAAGTTAGACATATGCTACCAAAACACTAGGAAATTGACATTTGTGTTTATTTTTCAGTTATTCGTTTTTCAGCCAGTTTTAGTCTAATAATAAAAAAAATAATAAAAACCTGCATGAAACCCTGAAACAAATGCTTCACCCTGTCCTGAATGAAACACAGGAGACTTGATAAGCAGCAATTAATTCTTCTTCTGGCTATTTGTAGTTGCTCCATTCAGAATCTGCCCATTTGTCTGTGTCTTGCAAAGTGGTGCCCACTTCCTTTAGCTTTAATTATGTCTTGATGGATTACATGTGGGGCTGACAAGGCAGCTGAATGCCATTGGTATAGTGCTGGTTGACAAAAGGTGTAATGGGGTCTTGTTGGTGCTTATATCTGGCTATGTTGAAGACTGTTGAGGGGTCGACTAAATGTAGTGTAACTGCAGTGTGGGCCGGTGGATGGTTAAAGTGATTTCATTTGAGTCAGTAGAAGGTTAATCAGCGTATCGCTCCTCACAGGTATATTTATTTTAGACAAACACCAATTGGGGCAGGGTCAGGTTTACTATGCAGTACATCTTCATGTTGCCCTCATTATATATCTAGGAATAGTTCACCCAAAAAAGAAAATTTACTGAAAATGTACTCACCCTTAAAGTTAAAACACAGTAATGATGGATTTGTTTCTTACAAACACGCAGCTTTTGTCTTCTCAAGATGTTAACTGATGGACTGGAGTGGTGTGGATTATTGTGATGTTTTTAGCAGCTGTTTGGACTCTCATTCTAACGGCACCCATTCACTGCAGAACATCCATTGGTGAGCAAGTGATGGAAAGACACGTCTCCAAATCTGATGCAGAAACAAACTCATCTACATCTTGGATGGCCTGAGGGTGAGTAAATGTTTGGAAAATAATCACTTTTGTGTGCATTATTCTTTTAATATATTGGTTAAAAATGATCACAACTGAGCAAGCATTTCATTTCATTATTTCATTACTCTCGTTAGAACGGATGTTGCCATTTTGGACATGTCCTTGGTTGTGGACCTGACAATCTGACAATTTATTAAGAATTTCAGTTTTTTTTACGTTTCTCTAATAAAAAAAAGTTTAATTATTTTTATTATTACCAATTCATAGATTTTTCTTGTCCTCATTATAACTTTTCATCCCTTTAGTGTTTTAACTAAAAAGTGAACATTTTTTGAAGAAAATAAAAAGTAAGTTTTTGGAGTAAAATTACACTGCACATCCTCAATAACAAAAATTAAAAATAGGGCCCAATGTACTGTATTAACATGAAGGAATTTTTCGTATTGATTTTTCACAGGTGTTTTACCCGTAATCTGAATTATGCATTGCATTGTGTTGTGTTTGAGAGTTAAAAGAAATGTCCAAAAATTTAACTGATAACGTCCTGGAAGAAATAAATTCTGGAAGAAATTCTTTAGCTTATTTCTTTCTACACACATTTAAAGAACGGACCAGATGAATTTCAGTACAATTCATGATTGCTAAAAGCTCCAGCCCATATTTCAACAGGTCTAACATAAGTCTGCAGAGTGTGGACAGCATCTTTGTGGGACACGTCCTTTGCATGCCAAACCTGAAATTGATTTTCCCAGAATTCTTTGTAATGTTGCCTTCTCTCTGCCCTTTTGTGTGTGCTGGCTCCAATGAAAGAAAGCAAGCAAAAGCAATGGCATGTTTACTAGCAATCTCAGAATTGCACCTATTCTAAGAGTGATTTACTGCTACTTTCATATGATTCAGGTCTGTCTTCTGCCCAGCTGCAGACACCACAGCTCTAGAAGTAGTATAGAAACAAGTAGGCTGTTTTTGAAATACTAGTGTATTTATTGCATTACTATTCAGTGTAGAAGTATGCAACAAATTGTATTTGACAGTAGTGATATACGTTTAAGATATTATTTCAAATTAAATGTAAAGGTAAAGTTAAACACATTGTGGGATACAGTATTCTGTAGTACTCTCAGTAATACAAGTAACATTAGTAATATACTGTATGTCCATAAGGGCTGACTACTCCCCCATCAAACTGGGTGGCATCTTAATGAAGCGAGGGATGAAGTAGATGTGCGGAGGCTTCACAACATGTTTTCTGGATGGATGATGGCAGAGATGAGTGTGAAGAGAAGGTTTCTAATACTTTTAGGAAAGAAATTGCTGTATGTGGGCGTTTCTTCAACTACAGGCACTTTTCGGCCTTGTTGATTCACTTCAAATACTTTCAAATACTTCAAATACACTCTAGCTAGTTTATTTGTCTAGCAATATCCAACTGTGGACATACATCACAGAAGAATTTTTGTAATTTGTTTTCTAAATGTTTTCTGAACATTTCTGACATTTTTTTCTGAAAGCTTCTAATGGTGACATTTCCACAACATCTCAAATCAAACATTGTGTTTACTAATATTCTATGGTGACATTCAGTGGTGGACAGAGTAGATAAGTATTTTGTGATGTCTGTTTTACACTAGGGGCCTGATTTAGGCTGCTAAACAGTGCAAATTAGCGTTAGAGCTCAATTCCATAAAAGCGCAGATTTGAGGAGAAAATTCTGCGTATGATTTACTGACAATGCACACATTAAAGAACACAGACGCAGCCAGATCATTTCCATAATGACCAGCGCAATCTACCAAGAGCAGCACAAATTGCCGCCTGCTTTAAGACATGCTTTTTTGAGCGTTAAATAATGGCACAAATACCAGTATTTTGATGAGCACAAACATTAGCAAATTGCATTGCGTGATTCATTTTAATACTCTCCTCGCATAAATTTTGCGTCTGAAAGGGAAATCCTGACAGTACTATTTTAACGCCAAAAGATGATTTGTGCAGGCACAAGCTGTTAGTAAATCTGGCCCCTTATGTTTTGACAAGCTCCCCTCCTCCAGGTGTTTTGAGCAGAAGGATTATACAAAATATATAATGTAAAACTTATATCCTTGTGGGGACTTCCATAGGCGTAATGGTTTTTCTACTGTACAAACCGTATATTCTATTGCCCTACACCAACCCTACAACTAAACTTAGCCCTCACAGGAGACTTTTTGCATTTTAGATTTTCAAAAAACTTAATTCTGTGTGATTTATAAGCTTCTTTACCTGTGGGGACCTTAATTTAGGTCCCCACTGTGACACGAGTCCCCATGAGTCTGTGTGTATTCAGGTTTAAGTCCCCACCTGAATAGAAAAACAGGTACACACACACACACACACCTTTATTGGGTTGCCCTGGGTGAAAAACTAATTATTATGCAAGGAAGAAGGTTAAAAAAAACACTACCAGTTCTTATTATTTATTTATCTCTTCTTCAGCTCAGAAAGCAAGAGTTCCATCTCATACAACAAAATGTATCTTCTTCATGTGCATTAAAAGGTTATGAAGGCAGAATCTTTCAACGAGATTGTAAAAGCTGATGTTTGTTAGCTGCAGCTGGAGAACTAACCTCTGCTCTAATGTTCATCATGACTGGAATCAGTTTCTCTGTTCCAGGAGCTGAGTTCAACAGTCTCTTACAGCAACAGCATGAGAGCATGAGTGTTTGGATATTCAACTTCACAGCGCTTTCTACTCAGCCTCAGTGGGTGGATATGTTTCTGCCTCAGTCATTCACACCATGATACATCTCTTCTTTGCACACTTTGACCCTGGACTTTGAAATTCATCATGCACATCTGACATGGGGCCATTTCACAGCAGACTCAGGACCACATCATCAGTCCGCAGACATCAAACAGGATGAGGTTTTCACTCCAGACCTTTCAGAAATGCAATTGTGTGTGCCATCCGTCGGCACTGTGACACCACATGAATATGAGAACATTGTCAGGGATGATACACATTGATAAGCAAGATTCTGGCTAATAAAACAAATCTACCCTAGTAAAAAAGCAATATATTTAAAATACATTTATTTCATACCAAGTACAGTTCAAATCTATTAACATATTTACTGACATATCGTTCAAGATTTACTGATATATAAAAATAGTTAAACTTCATGTGGAGTAGTACTTGTGCACAGTGCACATTTCTTAATATTAAGCCTAAAATGTGTTTAATGTCTCTATTGATGAGGATTGTACGATCTTTGAATATTATCAGTCTTTAAATACAATATATTTAAAGTGTACCTGAAGTAAACTCGCAATAGTTCCACTTCAGCACAATCAAATATACTTCAGAGAGATTTTTTTGTTTTTTGTTTTTTTTGTGACTAGAACAGTCATCTATTTTATGAACACTTTACACTATCTACTTCAACCTTAAAATTCAACAAGCTGTTTTTGGAAGAAGACAGGGATGGACTAGCAATAGGGAGCACTAAGACTTTTCCCAAAGGGTCACTCAACTTTTGGGCTGGCATACTTGTCAAAATCAAGTGATTCTCAGTGGTGCTTTTATGCACTGAAGGGAACTGAGGGAAAGGGATGCTACTTTACGTATTTGTATTATTTTTTTATGTTTGTTTTTACCACTCTGCAAATATATCAACATAATAGTGTAATGCAACAAAAATGATTGGGGATGTTCAAATGATAAATAATACCCTATACACAATGGCACAATAGTGGCCATTAGTTCTGACTGAATTGTGCCTTTTCTGGTTGTTTCTTTGTTTTTTTTTTTGTGGTTTTTTTTGTTTTTATTTTTTTATTTTTTTTTAGTTTTTTCCTACTAATCCGTTGTTCTTTTGTGTGTGTGTGTGTGTGTGTGTGTGTGTGTGTGTGTGTGTATGTGTGTAGAAATGGCAGAAGACTGTGTATTTGTCTCTTACACATTTTTACACAAAAGCTTGTAGTAACCATGGAGGGAATTATGCATGCAGAAGGTCAGCACACATATTTGTATATTGTGGCAGCTTGGCCCAGAAAAAAAAAAAACATGGTCACCCCCCTCAGATTCTTCTTTGGCCTTCACCACTTCTGCCATTTTGAATGCAGGTGTCGCGTTCATTTTCACTTCTGAATTATCATTGCAGTGACTGTAAAGCCTGTGGTGTCTTGGGATGAAAGCATGTAAACAGTGGGGAGTAATTGATGATGCCCCTCAGATGACAGCCAAAATGTGTTAAAAGGAAACCAAGTTCTGTTAGATTAATCTAAACAACTACTACACATTGAGCTGTAATATATTCACTCAGGACTTCAGGACTTTCGTCCAGCGTAGGCTCATTGGAAAAGTATGCCTATACCTATATCATTTTGCCAATGATATATGTTTCCGGCTGAAATGAACACTAGCGGCAGTAAACCAACAACAACTTTTATTCCTTTACATGTGAACTATTACAGGGGCAGGTTATTGATTAATTACGATTTTTCACACAGTTCCTTGCACAACGACCTCATAATGACCTTAAAACATTTTATAAAGTACAAATATTTGTAATTTAATGTTTGCATCAAACAATCAAATTCATATATATGGCTTTTTGTCCACAGTAAACTTGCTCAGTAGCTCACCTAGTACAGGTACTTGCAATGCTCAGCTCAGGTGCGAGTCCCTTGGAACATGAGTTACGATAAAAGTGCTCAAAGTCTTGTATTGTAGATTAAACCAAAATGGCATGCTTTTAACACTATCCAATAGGTTTAGGGTGAGCGTTAATGTAGGTGGTGTGTTATTTTTAAACGCAATAGAGAATGAACTTTCAGTGCCACTCACTTGCCATAAAACATCTAAAAATAAATCTTCATGTTCATCTGTTTTGAACGAAGCTGAATGTGCTTTTAGTACCGCTTACTGGTCATTTCACTTTGAAAGAGTCTCAAAATGGTCAAGAAGCAATGTAATATCATTGTGCAGTAATGTCAGCACAGGCATATTTTTCTAATGAGGCTGGTTTGGTTCATTGGTTCACCATTTTTCCATATGATGTACTTAGACTTAAAATGCTTTTGGGAAATGCTGCCACTTTTCAGGGTAAAAAAAAACAAACAAACAAAAAATCTACATAAAAAAAAAAAAAATATATATATATATATATATATATATATATATATATATATATATATATATATATATACTGGTATTAATACTATTATAATCATAAATAAATAAATAATTTGACATAAAAACACTTCTACACTTTGACTTTAAAAATGTGCCTTAGGATGAAATTTGAAAGAATGGATGCAAAAGATACACTATATGACAAATGAATATGTGACAAATCTTATTGCTATGCCATGCAATGACTTTCTAGAGAATTGTATTCTTTAAACTTTATTGCAACAATTTGAGGAAGGCCCTTTTCCAGAATCCCTGAGCAACTTGGCAAGGTCTGTATGGAACTGACTCGCTGAGTTTGATATGTAAGAACTTGACTGGTCCAGATCTAAACCCATTTAACACCTTTGAGATGAAATGGAACAGAAAACCAGGCCTCATCACCTGCTGTCAGTGCCTAACTGATGCTTACGTCTCTGAATGGGAGTTGCAAATTCTGCAAG